>PISX010002505.1:0-158679 GCA_004024625.1 Mellivora capensis | reverse complement strand
CCCACATTGTGCTCCCTGCTCAACTGGGGGCCTGCTTCTCCCTCTCCCTCTGCCTGCCACTCCCCCTGCTTGTGCTCTCTCCCTCTCGCTCTCTTTCAAATAAATAAATAAAATCTTTTAAAAAAAAAAGATCAACTTGATACTTAAGAAAGATAAGTGGTCACCTTGGGGGGATGCTAATAAATCCAGTCATTAAAACAAAGAGAAAGAATCAAATATTTATTCTGCCTGCCTTCCCTTCAAGGAACTGTCAAACAGCTGACAAGGGAACGCTTGTCTATATATGTTCTGCTAACAAAGAAATGATAGAATTGGAATATCACAGTTTTGCAAATTCCTAATGAAATAATCAATACATGTAGGTAAAACTCACTGATAGCGGAGACACTTATAAATTATGCTAGGCTTCCCCCACCAAATAGAATGTGAATCAACCAAGTCTCTAGATCTGCTAGTTTGCAGAAACCAGGAGAGAAAAACAATTAAAATCAAGGATGTAACCAGCAAAACCCAGACTGAGGAAAACACTAAAGTCAAAAGCTGGTTTTGTCAACAAATAAATAGAAGAACAAAAAGTATGGTGAGGGAGAAATATTTAAGACATGTTAAAATATTTAACAGACATTTTCAACAAATATGATGTGTATACTTTAAATACTGAATCAAACAAACAGCAGGAAAATAAATTTATGATACTACAGAAAAGTTTGAATACTGACCAGGTATTTGATGATTCAAAGAATTATCATATTCTGACTGTTTTTAAGAAGAGTTCTTGTTTTATAGATATACTTTTAAGTACTTATAGATAAGATTATGTTGTCTAGGACTTAAAACAATGCAGAGGTAGTAGATTATTGATGAAAACATTACTGAACCTGAATGGAAACAGGATGACAGATACAAAAGGGTTCACTATATTATCTTCTTTATTTATGCCCACTTGAAATTTTCCATAAGGAAAAGCTTAAAAAAGATGAACTAAAAAAGGTCTATATGACAATCATAAGCATAAGGACAAAATATGCCTCACTCCGAGGTCAAAACAAATGAAAATCTTAAGGGTGCGTTAAACAAGCATTCTCCCTATATACACACACACACTCTTAAATGAAATATAAGAAAATGAGACCCAAAGAGGTAAGTCTTGCTCAAGGTCACAAAATAAAATAGGAGCAAAACCAAAACTTGACTTCACAATTACAAGCCCACAAAGAAGTCCAAGTTGGAGCTAAGTTTAAAGATCTGTGCAATCCTGAAGACTGATGGTCCATCAAAGGTGTTAAAAACGGTATTTAAAGTTAGGTAAAAAAAAAAGGCAGGTGTTTTGAAAGACAAAATGCTAGAATGAGAACAAAAAGCCTAGGGTATAGGGACCTGGACATTTGGTAATCATCCTCAAAGGGGAGCAGAAGTGTTAAATCTATTATATATATTTGGAAACTATTTGAATTCAAGGTGTTGGTTAAAAACAAAGTTGTTACCCAGTTTATAAGCTTATACATAAACTGATGAAGCATTAAATCATTATTTTAATGACAATTTTTGAAGATAGTTGAAAAAAACTTAAATCTTATTACGTGCACAACTGATTTAAATCTTAAACATAAAAATGGATTTATTAAAAAAGGGTAGGGGTGACTTAACTTCCTGTCCAAAAACAGGCTTTAAAATTTGACCATGAAGGGTCTTCGTTATTTACTTAGACATCTTCATAAAAGAGTTAAGATTCCTATTTATATTACGTTATCAAGAATAAAACTCTGGGGCGCCTGGGTGGCTCAGTCGTTAAGCGTCTGCCTTAGGCTCAGGTCATGATCCCAGAGTCCTGGGATCGAGCCCCGCATCGGGCTCTCTGCTCAGCGGGAAGCCTGCTTCTCCCTCTTCCACTCCCCCTGCTTGTGTTCCCTCTCTCACTGTGTCTCTCTCTGTCAAATAAATAAAATCTTAAAAAAAAAAAAAAGAATAAAACTCTGGGTACGCCAACAAACTATTTTTTTTAAGATTTTATTTTTAAGTAATCTCTACACCCAACGTGGGGCTCAAACTCACAACCCCGAGATCATGAGTTGCACGCCCTATGAACTGAACCAGCCAGGTGCCCCATACCATCTTTTCAATAAGCACAATGACAAAACAAGAACTCCACCTACAAGCAACATAACTAATGAACAAGACAATGTAATGCCATTTACCTTTTGTCATCCTGAAAATGTAAAACCTACTAAGTTTAATGTATTTTTAAATAAATCATTTTTAGACCACCAGACATTCATACTAAAATGCATTTTAATTTTTGGCTGACATGTGTTAATGACTATTTTCAAAAGTGGTGAATTAAATTGCTTTTTTATTAGAAGAGTGGTCTATTTTTAAAAAGACATTTCTGGCATTAAATTACACAAGACCAAAAAGCTATTTTAAAAATCCATATCAAACATTTCAAAGCAGATGTCCTTCAGTAATTTTGAGAACTACCAAACCAGGAAGTCAAAGAAAATTCCAGTGTGATCTCTAAAATTTAGTATTAGAGATAACTGAGATCGTTTGTTAAAGAATAACTTGTTCTTTAAAAAGCTGAATAAAAAAGGAGCCCAGAGGGATAATGCAGAAACAGAAGCTGAGACTTGAGAACTTCACCAGACTTAAAGTAACTCAAGTAGTAAATTAGAGATGTTTCTCTAACCCTCGCCAATATCTTCGAAGTACTAATGTAGCTCCTCCCTTGAAAAACATGTTTTTAAGTAGTATCTTTCTCCCCCAACAACCTAAAATCGAAGCTAACACGTAAAAATTCACATAAAGACAAACACAAAAATTTCCTTTTAAATGCGAAATAGGGGTGCCTGGGTGGCTCAGTGGGTTAAAGCCTCTGCCTTCGGCTCAGGTCATAATCCCAGCGGGGAGCCTGCTTCCTCCTCTCTCTCCGCCTGCCTCTGTCTACTTGTGATCTCTGTCTGTCAAATAGATAAATAAAATCTTTAAAAAAATGCAAAAATAAAATATATTAGGGAGTCGTAATGGATAAAAGCATGAACCTGACTCAGGTGGTTCTGCTTTTCATAGCCCGTTTAATCTCTGCATCAATTTTCTTATTAGCAAAAGGGGATAATTACAAAACCCATCTCACAGGATTTTTGTGTGGCTCAAATGACACAACACTCAGAAGGTCCTATCATCGCAGTAAACTTATAGTAACCATCTCAAATCAATAACCATTTTTAATAAGCAATAACCTTTTTTAAGCTAATTAAAAGGTTAATTATAGGAAAAATGCTGAATGCTCTTCTCATAAAAGTATCTCTATCCCACCTCCAATTTGTGGGAGAAAAAGAAAAACACATAAACAAATATTTTATTTTTCTCCTAAGGTCATAATAGCACATATAATTTGGGGATCACTTAAGAAAAATATCAAAACCAGGGCACCTGGGTGGCTCAGCTGGTTAAGCAACTGCCTTCGGCTCAGGTCATGATCCTAGAGTCCCAGGATCTAGTCCCACATGGGGCTCCCTGCTCCGCAGGGGGTCTGCTTCTCCCTCTGACCTCTCCCCCTCTCATGCTCTCTCCTTTCATTCTATCTCTCAAATAAATTGATAAAATCTTAAAAAAAAAAGAGAGAAAAGAAAAATATCAAAACCATACCTATAGGATTTAAAAATTTGTCAGTATTGTGCATGTGTTCAAACCTGGAAAGGCGGAAAACAGAAAACTCCATGTTTTTAAATTTGGCCTCACTACTATGAATAAAAAATGCTACTCCATTAAATAAAATAAGGCCAGTCACAAAATCTTATAACAAAGTATTTTAGAACTTAGAAATAAAAAGGAAAGCAATTACCTTTGTACAATAAAGCATCCAAAGTTCAAAGAGCCTCTCTCTGGATGCCATTCTGGCTTTCACTCTGGCACTTTAATTTTTCCTCCAAAAAAAAATTGCGTTCAAGACCACAGCATGTTCATTTTATTCTCCAAGTTTTTCAGCCATTACAGTAAAGCTCAAAGCAGCAGGGAAAACAAAAAGAAGTGAAACAAATGGACTGTCTTCTGGCCAATAAAATTCAGTTCAAGCAGTTACTCCAACTTATCTTCATCAGTGGTAGCTGGGCGATTAAATAAATCTGCGAAAGAGAAAAATACGCAAAGGTTTGCTAGAAACAGAGACCATATTTTTAAAAATGTAGATTTATCAGAACTATAGATTATTTACTTCACTTCCGGCAAACAACCAGCTAAGCTTTTATAGTTGAGTTCAGAGAAACTAGTGCTTCAGGAAAACATCACAGCCAACACAGTATTCCACACCAACATCAAGCTAGAATTCCCTAGGAGGATCCTGAAAGATGAGTGCTCATAACCAAAAATGCATCCTGTTGCCACTCGTTTATTTTCTATAAACATAAAGCCACACTCAGTAGTGCTGTATTTCTAAGACAAAGAATCCCTTGGAATTTTCTAGTCTGCTTCTCAAAACTTGTTGGGAATGTTTGTCGTTCAGTCGCAGGGCAGGGCGTGGGGAGGAGGGTGAAGAATTCCTGGTTTGTTTATTTTAACAGTATCGGAGAGTGAAAGTTGACCAGCCCACCTGGCCTCACGACCGCTCCACCCGGGAAGAAGAAAGGAGCACGCACAGACCCTCCCAGTGTTTTCAGGGATCTTTAAATTGCCTCCTCGCATCCCGGACAACCAGAACAGAGACAAACCTAAAGTGTGCCAAGCTGCGAGGAGCAGCTTTGGAAATGGGGCAACGCGAGCTCGGCATCCTCCGACCCGCTATCCACGCCCGGCCGACCGCACTGGGACACACCCGGGTCCACCTGGCCCCCTCACAGCCGCCCCAGACTCTACAGCGCACCCCGGGCCCTCCCACATCTGCCACACAGCCCGTTCCTCCCCACGACCCGCTCCCCTCACCGCGCTCACATGGGGGGCTGCGCCAAGGCCGCCAGGCCGACGTCTAACTTACTCCCCTGGTGCCCCCTTCCCCAGCCGAAGCCCCGTGTCACCTCGCAGGAGGACAGACGGGCGGGAGAGGGAGGCGGGGCGGAGACGGCGCGAGGCGGAGAGCGAGGGCCTGCAGGAGCCAAGGGCGGGACCGTCCCCTCGGCTAATCACTCCGGCCTCTAAGGATTTACCCGGCCCGGGGCAGGAGCTGTTCATTGGCCGCACAGGCTGGAAGGGGGCGGGTGACTTGAAGACCCGCCCCAGCATTCCTGCGCAGCCGCAGTCGGCCGTGCTCCGGAAGATTCGGGGGCTGGCGCCAGCTGGGGCGTTCCAGAGAGTCGGGCCCAGGCTGGACGTGTGGGCTGGCCGACGTGCTGACGTTCTTGCCCCGCCACTACAGGGGACGGTAGCATTTGGCTGACGGCGTCATTTCCGGGATTCATCCGGGGGCGGAGAATCCTGGAGTGCTAACTAAAGGGGATTTCGTCTTGATTTTGTGTAAAAAGGGGTTTGGTCTTGGGCGCGTATACTAATGTGAAAACAAAAGTCCTTTTCCCCTAATCGCGTTTGTGCTTTCTACTTTCCACGTTGCGAAATGTCCGATCCAAAGGGATTTTGACGATACTAAAGGCTTCAAAGGGTTTTTGCTTTTTCATGAAAACAAAAAGCAAAGGCTGCATTTACGAGATACAGACAACTTTCAGGAGATATTAGTCTAAATGGAATGGGAAGACACGTAGATTAATCACCTCTGGTATACCTAAACGTTTAAAAACGTTGTATTCTGAAAAATGTCAGCCATATGAAAAAAACTAGTATAAGGAAACTCCACATACCATCACCCATCTTCAAAGATTACCAACTAATGTGCTATCTTGTTTCATCTATACCAAAATTTGGCAAACTGTAAACAGAGTAAATATTTTAGATTTTGCGGACTGTCTTGCTTGGTATGTATTTAAAAATTAATAAAAGAATAATATTTAGTGACATTTGAAAATTAGGTGAAATTCAAGTTTTAGTGTTGGAAAGTTGGTTGGAGCACAGCCACGCCCATTCCTTTACTTTTTATATACCACCACCACTACCGCTCTGAGGGGAGTTACCCCTAAATCTTAAGGGCCCCTGCCTCTGCACTCTCCTCACCCACGGATCTCCCAACACAGTAAGCAAGGTGACCTTTTAACCTAGAAATAAGATGTCACCCCTCTCCTAAAAACTCTCCAGTAGTTTCCCATCCCACTTAAAACAGTGAACAAGGACCTGTGTTTTCCTTCCACATTCAGCTAACTTCTCCCAATTCTTCTGGCCTTCCCTTATTTCAGTCCAGACCAATGGCTCCCTTGCTGCTCCTAAAATTCACAAAGCTACTCCACAGTGATTTTACATGAGCTGTCCCTCTCCCTGGAATGCTCGTTCCCCAAATGTCCACACACAATCTTCACGTCTCTGCTGAAGAATCACCTTTTCCGTTAGGATAGTCTGAATGTTTGTGTCCTTCCAAAATTCCTATGTTGACATCCTAACACCCAAAGGGATGGTATTAGGAGGTAGGGCCTTTGAAAGCAGATCCTGAGGGAGGAGTCCTTATGAATGGGATTAGTTTCTTATGAAATCAATTTCAGAGAGCTTCTCTAGCCCTTCTTACTATGTGAGAATACAAGATATCTGGGACCTGGAAGATGGCATTCACATAACCACCCTATCTGGACTTTCAGCCTAAAAAGCTTTAAAAAAAAATTGCTTGTAATCTACCCAGTCTGTGGCAGTTGTTACACCAGCCCAAACACTATAAGACATCAGTAAAGCATCCCTCATCCTTTTCTTTGGAAAATAGCATCCCTTTTTCTCCCTTAATCTATTTTTCACTTTAACACCTAACAGCTGACATATAATTTCTTTGTCTATTATGAATCCCCCCCAGCAAAATGTAAGCACTATTAAAACAGGGACTTGGGGTGCCTGGGTGGTTCAGTGGGTTAAAGCCTCTGCCTTTGGCTGGGGTCTTGATCCCAGGATCCTAGGATCAAGCCCCGCAGCATCGCAGCATCTGGCTCCCCGCTCAGTGGGGAGCCTGCTTCCCCCTCTCTCTCTGCCTGCCTCCCTGCCTACATGTGATCTCTGTCTGTCAAATAAATAAATAAAATCTTTAAAAAAATTAAAAAATAAAACAGGGACTTTATTCACTGGTATATATTTTCAGGTCCTTGAATAGTGTCTTCTACACAATAGGTGCCCAATAAATATTTGCAGACTATAAAATGAAATATTCTATTTCACCATATGTCTGTGTATTATTCTAAGTCTCTTTGTGAGTCTGTCAAATTCTGCTGCATTTAGATGACATCTAGGTGTCAGCAGGATGAAAACAAGTCTTCCACTGCTGAGATTTCTGACATCTCCCTGGAGTGGGGATAAGCTTTAGTTTTATGAGTGGGTCCTTAACCAATACTTAGGTGTCTCCTCTAATGAAGCTATAACCTCTTTATCTTCAGATATACCTCAAGGCAAACACATTTGCCATCTGGAGAACACATTTTCTTATTAAGACTGTTAGTTGCCTTCTGAAACAACATGGCCTTATGTTAAAATCATATTTCTGGCCTAATTTTCATGACAAAACGTGTTAACCTTAAAAAGAAAACCAGAGGGGCGCCTGGGTGGCTGAGTCGTTTGAGCCGCTGCTTTCAGCTCAGGTCATGATCCCGGAGTTCCTGGATCAAGCCCCAAATCGGGCTCCCTGCTCAGTGAGGAGTCTGCTTCTCCCTGTGCCCCTACCCCCCTTACTCGTGCTCTCTCTCTCATTCACTCTCTCAAATAATAAATTTATTAAAAAAAATTTTTTTAAGCCAGCAAAAATGGCTTTATCTGGGAATAACAGAATTGCAATTCAGAACATGCACTCTAAGGCAAAACCATATGCAAATGCAACAAAGGAGAAGAACTTTATTTTATGGAGGAGGAGGAAGTTGGGAGGGATTGGTCTGAATGAAAGTCCACTGGACAAAAGCACGAGTTCCGCACAATGATGGTTTCTCACTGGCCAAGTTGCAGGGGTAGTAGATTTCTTGCAGAAGATGCAATGTACCATTTTCCCTATTGGGGACTGTAACTGATGATTCTCCCCTGTTTAAGATTCTTCTTTTGAGGTCTATAATTGACAGTTCTTCTGGTAACTGATGTTGAATGGTACTGGCTCCCACTGGCTTCTAACCTCCCTTTCTATCTTTCCTCCTCTCCTGTAGTGAGGATTCTCCTTATTTTCAAAAGGCATACTCATGAACTGAAAAGGGTCTGCCTAAATCCACTGGATGTTTCTGTGTTCAAATAGCTTCTTATCTGATAACAGAGTTAGGAGTCCCAGTTCACTTCAGGCATATAACCTTAGATTGTTACTAAATTAACAATGCAAATTACATCTACCAAGACTATTGGATAACTTATGTAAATCAGTCAGGGCATTATCATCCCAGAAAAATAATTACATAAAGAAGTAAATTATAGGGGCACCTGGGTGGCTCAGTTGGTTAAGCATATACCTTTGGCTTAGGTCATGATCTCAGAGTCCTGGGATCCAGCACTACATAGGGCTTCTTGCTCAGCAGGGAGCCTGCTTCTCCCTCTCCTTCTGCTTGCTGCTCTCCCTGCTTTTTTTTTTTTTTTCTGCTCTCCCTGCTTATGCTCTCTCTGACAAATTAATAAATAAAATCTTAAAAAAGAAAACTCTTCCTTAAAAGAAGAGAGGTAAATTATAATCTTGGATTGCTTTTTCGCCATAACTCAAAGCCAGTAAAATTAGTAAGATTAACTTGATAGGTAGTGATATCTTGTAAAAATCTGCACGCAATCATTCTCATTATGGACAACCTGCCAACTGAAGTAGATATGCAACTGTGCTAGATAGAACAAAGTTTCACTTGGGCAGAGTTGGAGGCATATAAACAAGTTATTGCTCTGAACTTCCCCTTTCATAAGTTCTGTCTTGCCCATTTCGCTTGAATCCATACCTTTCAGTCAGCATGGCTACAGCCTTGTTGGTTTTGTTGATCTTTTCCTAAGACCAGGGTTTTTTTTGTTTTGTTTTATTGAGCCTCAATATTGTTCCCTGTTTCCAATTTCATCGATTTCTGTTCTAATTTTTTATTTTTTCCTGATATTTTTTTCTCGTTTTCTAAAAGTTTAGATGAATGATTTTAGATTTTACTTCTATTCTAATGCATTCAGTGCTATGAATTTCCCTCTAGCACTGACTTTGCTGCACACCTCACAAGTTTGTGTGTGTGTAAGATGTTATTTATTCATTTGACAGAGAAAGAGAGAGAGAGCATGAGCAGGGAGGAGGGGGAAAGGGAGAAGTAGTCTCCATGATGGGATCATGACCTGAGCCAAAGGCAGATGGCAGATGCTTAACAGACTGAGCCACCCAGGCGCCCCCACACCTCACAAGTTTTAATAAGTTGTATTTACACTTTCAAACATATTCAGTTCAAAATATGTTTTAACTTTTCATGGAATTTCTTCTTTGACCATATATTATTTAGAAGTGTGTTGTCTAGGGGCACCTAGGTGGCTCAGTCAGTTGAGTATCTGCCTTTGGCTCTGGTCATGATCTCAGGGTCCTGGGACCCAGCCCCAGGTCAGGCTCCCTGCTCAGTGGGGAGTCTGCTTCTTCCTCTGCCCCTCCCCCTGCTTTTGTATTTTGCAACTTTACTGAATTCATTTATCAGTTCTAGTAGTTCATTCCATGGAGTCTTTTGGGTTTTCTATATAGAGTATCATGTCATCTGCAATAGTGAATGTTTTAATTCTTCCATAATGATTTAGATGCCTTTTATTTCTTTCTGCTGTCTGATGGCTGTGTCTAGGATTTCCAGTACTGTGTTCAATAAAACTGGTGAGAATGGACATTCTTGTCTTGTTCCTGAACTTATGTGAAAAGCTCCCAGTTTTGCCCCTAGGTTCTATTCTTTTAAATGTGTGAAGGTGTGTTTTAGTCACAGAATAGAGTCTATCTTGACAAATTTCCCATGTAAACTTAAGAATAATATGTGTTGTGCTGTTGTGTGAAGCAGGTGATAGATGTCAACTGTATCCAGTAAGATTGATGGTGACGTTGAATTCAACTCTGTCCTTATGTCTGCCTGCTGGATTTGTTCATTTTTTTATATGTTGGAGCGGATTCATCTATTTCTCCTTGCAATTTTATCAGTGTTTCCTCACATTTGATGTTTTCTTCTTAAGTACATACATATTAAGAATTTGCTTATTTTTTAATTAGTTAATTTATTTATTTAAAGTAAGCTCCATGCCCAATATGGAACTTGACCTCACAAACCTGTGATTAAAATCAAAACTCATGTGCCTACTGACAGAACCACCCAGGCACCCCAAGAATTTGTATATCCTCTTAGATAATTGGCTCTTCTATCATTATGTAATCCCCCTCTTTATCCCTGATAAATTTTCTTTCTCTGAAGTCTGCTCTGTTTGAGGTTAATACAGCTATTCCTGCTTTCTTTTGATTAGTGTTAGGATGGTTTATCTTTCTCTGCCCATCTATTTTTTTTTAATTTTTTAAAAAATTCATTTATTTGTCAGAGAGAGAGGGAGAGAGAGTGAGCAAGCACAGGCAGACAGAGTGGCAGGGAGAGGCAGAGGGAGAAGCAGGCTCCCTGCTGAGCAAGGAGCCCGATGGGGGACTCGATCCCAGGACGCTGGGATCATGACCTGAGCGGAAGGCAGCCACTCAACCAACTGAGCCACCCAGGTGTCCCTCTGCCCATCTATTTTTCATCCATATGTGTTTTTATATTTAAAGTTTGCTTCTTATAGACAACCTATAGTTGAGTCTTATTTTTTGATCCACTTTGACAATCTCTTTTAAATAGTGTTTCCTGAGATTAAGAGTCTCTTATGGTTTGTCTCTTCCCAGTCCCATCTTGTTTCATTTTTCCTTCCCTTCCCCCATGGCACCCCCCCACCTCTCAAATTCCTCATATCAGAGAGATCATATAATTGTCTTTCTCTGATTGACTTATTTCGCTTAGCATAATACCCTCTAGTTCCATTCATGTCGTTGCAAATGACAAGATTTCGGGGGGGGTTTTGATAGCTGCACAGTATTCCATTGTATATATATACCACATCTTCTTTATCCATTCATCTGTTGATGGACATCTAGGTTCTTTCCATAGTTTGGCTACTGTGAACACTGCTGCTATAAACATTTAGGTGCCCATACCCCTTCAGCAAATCCACTTTTTTTGTTGTTGTTGTTATTTATTTATTTATTTGACAGAGAGATCACAAGTAGGCAGGAGGCAGGCAGAGAGGGAGGGAAGCAGGCTCCCCACTGAGCAGAGAGCCCGACGCAGGGCTCGATCCCAGGACACTGAGATCATGACCTGAGCCGAAGGCAGATGCTTTAACCCACTGAGCCACCCAGGTGCCCCGGCAAATCCATTTTTAAATAACCATATACTGCTTCACAGATATTGTAAGAGCCTTATAATAACAAAATATTTCCTAATTCCTCCCTCCATCCCCTGTATCATTGCTGCCATTCATTTCACCTATACATAAGCATGTAAATGCATATATACATAAACACATAATTGAATGTATTATTGGTATTCTTTTACATAATTGTTAGAGCATTGAAAAATAAAAGGTTTTATTTTATCTTCATTTATTCTTTCTCTGATGCTCTTCTTCTCTTTACGTAGATTGGAGTTGCTGACCTATATCTTTTTTCTTCTCTCTGAAAAACAATTTTTTTTTTTAAGAGAGACAGAGAGTGAGCTGGGGGGAGGGGCAGAGAGAGAGAGAGAGAGAAAGAGGGAACATTAAGCATGCTGCATACCCAGCCTGGAACCTGACACAGGGCTCAAGCTAACAACCCTGAGGATCATGACCCGAGCCAAAATCAAGAATGGGACACTTAGCCGACTAAGCCACCCAGGTGCCCCTCTGAAGAACTTTTAACATTGCCTGGAAGGCAAGAATTTCCCTTAATTTTTTTATTATTTATTTATGTATTTATTTTGTCTAAGAAAGTCTTTATTTCTACCTTCTTCGTTTCTTTTAAATTTTATTTTTTCAGTGTTCCAAGATTCATTGTTTATGTACCACACCCAGTGCTCCATGCAATACGTGCCCTCCTTGATACCCACCACCAGGCTCACTCAACACCCCACCCGTCTCCCCTCTAAAACCCTTAGTTTGTTTCTCAGAGTCCACAGTCTTTCATGGTTCATCTCCCCTGCTGATTTCCCCCAACTCACTTCTCCTCTCCTTCTCCCAATCTCCTCCATGTTATTCTTTACGTTCCACAAGTAAGTGAAACCATATGATAATTGACTCTCTCTGCTTGTCTTATTTCACTCAGCATAATCTCCTCCAGTCCTGTCCATGTTGATACAAAAGTTGGGTATTCATCCTTTCTGATGGAGGCATAAAATTCCATTGTATAAATGGACCATATCTTCTTTATCCATTCATTTGTTGAAGGGCATCTTGGCTCTTTCCACAGTTTGGCGACTGTGGCCATTGCTGCTATGAACATTGGGGTACAGATGGCACTTCTTTTCACTACCACTTTATACCAGTTGAATGGCCAAAATTAACAAGACAGAAAACAAGTAGTATTGGAGAGGATGTGGAGAAAAGGGAACCCTCTTACACTGTTGGTGGGAACGCAGGTTGGTGCAGCCACTTTGGAAAACAGTGTGGATATTCCTCAAAAAATTAAAAATAAAGCTACTCCATGACCTTGCAATTGCACTACTATTTATCTCCTTCATTTTTGAAATATAATTTCACAAGGTACAGAATTCTAGGTAGGTGTTTTTACTCTCAGTACTTTAAATATTTCACTCCACTCTTTATTTGCTCAAATGATTTCTGAAAAACAGTCAGACATAATTTTTATCTTTGTTCTTCTATAACATACGTTATACTTTCTGTAGTTGTTCTGCAGGTCTTGGATATTCTGTTTTTATTTTTTCAGTCTTTTTTCTGTTTGTGTTTCCATTTTGGAAGTTTCTGTTAACATATCCTCAAGCCCAAATAGTGTTTTCTCAACCATGTCCAGTTTACTGATAAAAGTCATTCTTCATGTCTGTTATAGTGCTTTTTAAAAAAAAGATTTTATTTATTTATTTATTTAACAGAGAAAGAGGGAGAGATCACAAGTAGGCACAGGCACAAGAGGGGGGGGGGGAAGCAGACTCCCCGCTGAGCAGAGAGGCAGATGTGGGGCTCCATCCCAGGGCCCCAGGATCATGACCTGAGCCGAAGGCAGATGCTTAACCCACTGAGCCACCCAGGCACCCCTGTTATAGTGCTTTTGATCTGTAGCATTTTTTCTTGAATCTTAGAATTTCCATCTCTCGGGACGCCTGGGTGGCTCAGTTGGTTGAGTGGCTGCCTTCGGCTCAGGTCATGATCCCAGCATCCTGGGATCGAGTCCCACATCGGGCTCCTTGCTCGGTAGGGAGCCTGCTTCTCCCTCTGCCTCTGTCTGCCTGTGCTCACTTTCTCGCTCTCTCTCTTTCTCTGAGAAATAAATAAATTAAAAAAAAAAAAAAGAATTTCCATCTCTCTGTGTACACTATCCATCTCTTCTTACATGCTGTTTATTTCATCGTAGCCATTAGCATATTAATCATAATTGTCTTAAATTCCCTGTATGATAATTCTCAACATCCCTGCCATATATGAGTCTGGCTCTGATCCTTATTCTGTCTCTTCAAACTGTGTTTTCTGCCTTTTAGTATGCCTTATAAGTTTTTGATAACCAGACATGATGTGCAAGGTAAAAGGAACTGCAATGAATAGGCCTTCAGTAGTGAGGTGGGAAGATGTTAGGATAAGGGAAGCTTTCTACAGTCCTATGGTTAGGTCTCAGTCTCTTAGTGAGACTGTGCTTCTGAACTGTGAACTTCAGGAGTGTTTCTCAGCTTTTTCCCCACTTAAATGGGAAAGAATGGCTAGAGTGGGCTGGAGTTGAGTATTTTCCTGACCCCTGATCAGTAAAGCTCTGGTAAAATAGTTTCTCTTGATGCCAGGTCTTGTTAAAAAGAACAGAATGCTCTGGTTACTTGAAATGGTTCCTTTTCCTCTTCCCGTACCAGAAGCATGAGGGGATTTTTCTCTAATATTTACTCTGAGAACTTCACCAAGCTCCTAGAAATAAAACTCACAAAACTGTGCCCCCTGCCCATGACTGGGACCCTCTAGATTTTTTAACTCTCAGAGTTATCCACTGTGAGCCTCTAGCAGTTCATCAATTATAGTTGAGGTTTTCGCATCACAGCCTGGGTCCCTAGTGAAGATTCTGAGAAGGATTTCTGCTCTGATTAGTTGTAATTCTCATATTCACCTGTCTCTTCAGTTTTGGGAGTACCGTTTTGCCCTGTGACTTCCCATCTCTGATGGAGCTAAGTAGAACTGAGTTTTCAGTTTGTTTGGCATTTTACTTGGTATTGGGATGGAGTGAGGACTTTTTTTTTTTTTTTAAAGATTTTCTTTCTTTCTTTCTTTGGCAGAGAGAGACATAGCAAGAGAGGGAACACAAGCAGGGGGTGTGGGAGAGAGAGAAGCAGGCCTCCGACCAAGAAGGGAGTCTGACGCAGGGGTCTATCCCAGGACCCCAGGATCATGACCTGAGCTGAAGGCTGACACTTAACAACGAGCCACACAGGTGCCCCATGACTTTGAAGATCTTTACATGCTGAACCAGAAACTGGAAGTCTAGTCCTTATCTTTGTGGTAGGTACCATAAAGTTGTTTAAGCTTCAGACATGTAAAGACAAATGCTCTGATTATGATTGCACTGATTAGAATATAGGTAATTCCAGAGTCTCTTAGCCACCCATCTACCATTCTTTTATTAAGGTACATTACTTTATGTATTCTCCTTCAGAGTCACAAAACTAAGGGTGCTTGGCTGGCTCAGTTGGCAGAGCATGTGGCTCTTGATTCCAAGGTTGTGAGGTTTTTAAAAAGATTTTATTTACTTGAGAAAGGGCAGGGAGGAGCAGAGGGAGAGGGACAAGCAAACTCTGCACTGAGCACGGAGCCCTATGCGGGGCTCAATCCCAGGAGCCTGAGATCACAGCCTGATCCCAAACCAAGAGTTGGACACTCAACCAACTGAGCCACCCAGGTGCTCCTTGGGGTCATGAGTTTGAGCTCACATGTGGCACAAAGTTTACTTAAAATAAAATTTAAAAAAATTAGAATCACAAAACTGGAGAACTGAAAGTTACCTTAGAGATCATGTCATTTATCTCCATTTTAAATATTGAAAAATCAAGGCTTGATTCTGAATGTAATGAAGCCTCCAGACCAGCACTGTAAAAGCTTTTGCAATGATGGAAATTTTCCACATTTGTGCTGTTCAGTGCAGTCGCCATTAGCCATACACTGCTACTGAACAACTGCAATGTGACTTGCGCAACAGAGAAATTTTTTACTTTTACTTAATTTTAAGTTAAATAGACACCTGTGGCTAATGACTGCCATATTGGACAGTGTAGCTCTAGAGCTAATTTACATGGAAGCAAACAGAGGATAGAAGAATAAGTTAAATTACTTGCCCTGCAATGCACCATTTGTGCAGGAACTAGAACTAGAACCCCAAACTTCTTAATCTTGGATTTTTTTTTACTATATTGTGCTGACTTTTCAGAGTCCATAAGATGATGAATTTAAAGCAGGGTTTCTCATCCTTAGTACTATTGACATTTGGACTGGACTAATTTTTTTTGCCCTGTTCATTGTGGACTGTTTAACAGCATTCCTGGCCTTTACCCAGTAAATGCCAATGGTATCTTCCAGCTGGAACCACCAAAATTGTCCTCAGACAAAGCAATACATCTTAGGGACAAAACTGGAGGCAAATTCATCCTCAGCTGAGAACCTCAGATTCCCCGGATTTCCTAAGCATGTAAGATGTCCTTCGAGGGGTGCCTGGGTGGGTCATTCAGGTAAGTGTCTGACTCTTGATTTCCGCTCAGGTCAGAGTCTCAGGGTTGTGAGATCAAGGCCCATGTCAGACTCCATGCTCAGGGGGGAGTCTGCTTCTCTTCCTCTCCTCCTCCTCCCACCTGGGTGTTCTCTCTCTCTCTTTCTGTCTGTCTCAAGTAAACCTTTAAAAATAAATAAATAAAAGATGTCCTTCAGGATCCCCATAAGAGGAAAGGTAGATGCAAATCAACCGTGCAAATTAACTCAACAGGGCTTCCTATTGGTGGCTACCACTAGAATGGGGACAAAAATCAAGCACGTATAGTAGTTTGTTGAATGTTTACTATGTATATAATACAACGTTTTATATATTTACATATTTACAATGTTACAAATAATTACAAAATATTTACATATTTTATCTCTAATCCTCAAACTAACATTGCAAAGCAAATGGAATTCTCTTCATTTTACAGATTAGATAACTGTGGTTCAAGAAAGTTTAACTGGTACAAGGTCACAGAGCAGGCTAGCAAAAGAGAAATGCAAAATTCATATCTATTAGTTATAACTGAATTTTACACCAATGTTATTTTCTACTTAGGTCTATGTCTCTCTAACAATCTCTTTAGCACTCAAGACTGAAGAGCCAGATCAGAAACATAAGACAGAGAAAGGAATATAAATAGAATAAAGAGAATTCTTAAAGGGTGGGGACATTCAGTGGACGATGTGCAGGGAGATACCACGAAGTGATTACTACAATTAAGGAAGGAAGTGGTACCCGAACTAGATCTTGAAAGAATGTCAGAAAAAGGAAAAAGAGAGAAGTCTGAAAAGAGAATGCTTAAGTAAAGGATTGAATCCCAAGGAAATTCTCCTCTGAATTTTGAAGAGATCATGATTTACTTGAGCAGTCTAACTAGGGTGGAAGAAGGAAGAAGATGAGGTTGGGAACATAAAGGTTACAACTAGTTCACATTGGGTCCTGAATGCTGGTTCAATGATTTCGATTTCATTCCATGTCAAATGAGAGTTTTAAAGCAAGGCCCTGACAAGATTAAAATTTCATTTGTTGTCCTAGACCTCGTGATATCTTTCCCAAGGCAACATGTAATCCTATACTCTTCCTAACACACAGAATACAGTAATTAAAATTCAGTTGAAACATGAAAGAAAACCACTTCACTTTCATCTATAATGAACATTTTATGGTAGCTGGGAAGTTAATTGAAAGTTAAGACTTCCACAGTGTACAGCAGAGGAAAAAAAATCTTTAATCAAGAAGAAAAAAGAAGAAAAAAGAAATTACAGGAAATTTTACTTGTAAATTAACATTTTCTCTTTTTAAATTATTATTTCCTTTTACTTAAATGTGAAGGAAAGAAAATTTTGAGATTAGGAGAGGGTTCTTTTTCTAAGAAAGCAGCTTTTTTTTAAACCCAATTGCTCTAATTCAAATACAAGTTAATCAATATCTGAGATCTCTTGTTATGTATCAAGTATTATTTCTTTCTTACATCAATACAATAAGAATTAAAAAGAAAATAAGGGGCGCCTGGCTGACTCTTGATCTTGGGGTTGTTAAGTTTGAGCCCCACTTGGGGCATAGAGATTAATTAAAAATAAAATCTTAGGGTGCCTGGGTTGCTCAGTGGGTTGAGCCTCTGCCTTCTACTCGGGTCACGATCTCAGGGTTCAGGGATCAAGCCTCGCATCAGGCTCTCTGCTCAGTGGGGAGCCTGTTTCCTCCTCTCTCTCTGCCTGCCTCTCTGCCTACTTGTGATCCCTTTCTCTGTCAAATAAATAAGTAAAATCTTTTTTTAAAATAATAAAATAAAATCTTAAAAAAGAGAAGAAAAAAACCTCCATGTAATCTCTATCCCATGTATGTGGTACAACTGTACATCTCAATTACTTTTTCCCCCTACATTCTTCATAGTAAGTAAAGAACGTGTGATATTTATGACAATCTAGTAGCATTCTTAGGAACTACATCCTGCACTGGTTTTCAGTTTTTTTGGATAATTCTTTTGATTTGTATATTCATTTGATTTATTGGCTTTTATTTTTTGTTTGAGTAATAAAGCAGATTAATAATTATCAGCTTATTTGGAATTAAGGTTATAAGATCTATAGAGTCGGAGGTAAAGCGCTATAACTATGACTCATATGGCTTTACTTTTCCATATTACAACAAAATTTTAATAGTAATCAAAAAGGATGGGGCACCTGGGTGGCTCAGTCGTTAGGCTCTGCCTTCAGCTCAGGTCATGATCCCAGGGTCCTGGGATAGAGCCCCGCGTCAGGCTCCCTCTTCAGCCTGCTTCTCCCTCTCCTGTTTCCCTGCTTGTGTTCCCTCTCTTGCTGTCTCTCTCTCTTCATCAAATAAATAAATAAAATCTTAAAAAAAAAGTAACACTTTTTTAAAATCTGAGATTGGGTAGTTCCTACTTAAATTGATAGTTTGACACATATTAAAGGCATTCAACTCAACAATGATTAAAACATGAAATGCTTCACAGTTTTTAAAAGACTTTTCTGAAAAAAGTTATATATTTTTACATATTTCACCTTACCTATTTTATTATAATTGATTTAATTAAGGGTAAAGATCTTTGTTTACTGAGCATTACATTCCCATATTTATCTCCAAAAGGATCATTAGCTTTTGTTTATCACATGATTCATCATGGTGAAACACATTAGCAGATCAAGAAGATTATGGTTTCCAGCTGTGAATAAGCAGGTGGAAAATAGTGCCCTCAAGAAATAAATACAAATGAAACAAAAGCTTATTTCAGTACAAATCAAGAGGGAGAGTAGAAAATTAAAGAAAAAATTTCTCAATTTAGTTTTTAGGTTTCCAGATGAGAAATCAAGCAGCCTCTGTAGAGAATATATCCTCATCTGAATAATTTCACAAACAGAAATGGCATACAAAAGTCTACTTTTCCAATTATATCTTCTTACTGTTTACAGTTAACCACTCAGTCTTATTAAAGGTTTTCTGATGTTTTATTAATATTTTATTACAAAAAAAGAGGACCACTTAGGATGGTGTAGGATGGGGAATTATTATTTAATGGTTATAGAGTTAACTTTAGAGATGATGAAAAAGTTCTGGAGATGGATAGTGGTTATGGTTGCACAACAGTGTGAATGTACTGAATGGTAATGAACTGCACACTTTAAAGTAGTTAAAATGGCAAACTTCACCTTATGTATAGTTTATCATTAGAGAGAGAGGTGCAGTTGTTCCACTTGACTGGGATATGGACAAAAGGCAAGAATTCTAAAAGCCAGTTAGGACATTTTGTGTAATATTTTATGCATTATGAATTTTATTTCTCATCAGTCAGCTGTAATAACTATTAAAAAACAATAGAGGTTATAGAAGTGATTATAAATTCCAGAGACCTGAGTGACCAGTAACTGACCAGCTGAGTCAGCATATGATTAATAAAAGACAGCAACTGCCTTTCCCTTTTAGCTTCCTGATCCCCCCTTTACAGATTTTGTTTTAAAGTGATGTCTTGATAATTTCCAATCTTGCCAACTTCCTAGGCTGTGCTCCTAGGAATCCTATTATCTTTCTGTCTCTCCAATCCTATTTTTAACTACCTGTTTAAGTTAAGGGGTGGGAGTGGGGAGTGGGAGTAGACTAATGTAACACAGATATAAAATGCAGCGGATTAAATAAGACAGGAATTTAAAGCATTCTCTTGTAACAGTCTTAAGGTTAGAAAACTGTCCAGGTAATAGGTAACTTCATTCCACAAAGACTTAAGGACCATAGTTCTCCCCTTCTCACTGCTCTTCCAACCCCCAGGATGCTGTCCTCATTAACCAGCTTATAGAAAGGAAAAGAAAGTGGAAATGAAAGACCAATTCCTCCTAGATAACATAGAAGTTGCACTCACTTCTCATATTCCATGAGCAAGACCTTAGTCAACACCTACATCCAGCTGGAAAGGATACTGGAAAATACTATTTCACACTAAGAATCCATATGCTAATGCTATGAAATGGATTTGGGGAGAACAACTTGCAGTCTGCCATACTACCCTATTCCCAATGTCATCAGGATGACTGAACATAGTTTGTTTGATTCTCTTACTATCTCCAGAGACTAAAAACTATTAAGTTGCACCTATCACAACATTCTTCTAAAAGGTTCCCATGGTCTTTTTATTCTACAATTCTTATATAATAAACTGTCTTAAAACTTAGTGGTGCCCCTCAAAGGCATTATGTTCAGTGAAATAAGAAAGAGAAAGAGAAACACTGTATGATCTCTCTTATATGTGGAATCTAAAAAAAATGTTTAAATAAATAAAAACCAAGCTCATAGATACAGAGGATGGATTGATGGTTGCCAGAGACAGGGTTGAGGGGTGGAAGAAATGGATGAATTGTTGTTTTTTGTTTAAATAAATGAAATAAAAAATAAATATTTGGAAAGATCACCAGATATCTTGAAATTTGAGTAAAATTTCTCTTCCTTTAGCCAACATTGTGTCATTATGTGTAAATATATGTGATCCAGAGAAAACCATGACAACTCAGTGTGCATTTCCCATTTTTCCAAATGTATTCAATGATGCAAGTATATTTTTTAACAAAATACAATTATGCTATGCATTAAAAAAACTTAGTAAAACTTGGTGGCATAAAGCAACCATTTGGGGCGCCTGGGCGGCTCAGTGGGTTAAGCATCTGCCTTCGGCTCAGGTCATGATCTCAGGGTCCTGAGATCGAGCCCCGCATCAGGCTCTCTGCTCAGTGGGGAGCCTGCTTCCCCCTCTCTCTCTGCCTGCCTCTCTGCCTACTTGTGATCTCTGTCAAATAAATAAATAAAATCTTTAAAAAAGAAAAAAAAAGAAAGGATGCTGTATTTCATCAATTTTTTTTCTGCATCTATTGAGAGGATCATATGGTTCTTGTCCTTTCTTTTATTAATGTAGTGTATCACATTGATTGATATGTGGATGTTCAACTATCCTTGCAGGCCAGGAATAAATCCCACTTGGTTGTGATGAATACTCCTTTTAATGTACTGTTGGATTTACTGGCTAGTACCTTGGTAAGAATTTTTGCATCCATGTTCATCAGGGATATTGACCTACAATTCTCCTTTTTGGTGGGGTCTTTGTCTGGTTTTGAATGAAGGTTAATGCTGGCCTCCTAGAATGAGTTTGGAAGTTTTCCTTCCATTTCTTCTTTTTTGTTGGTAACAGCTTCAGAAAAATGGGTATTAATTCCTCTTTAAACATTTGGTAGAATTCCTCTGGGATGCATCTGACCCTGGACTCTTGTTTGTTGGGAGATATTTTTTCTTTTTCTTTCTTTTTTTTTTTTTTTTAACTAATATATAATGTCTTATTTGCCCTGGGGCACAGGTCTGTGAATCATCAGGCTTACACATTTCACAGCACTCACTATAGCACATACTCTCCCCAATGTCCATAACCTAGCCACACTATCCCTAGCCCCCCCGACCCCCCTGTTGAGAGATTTTTATTACTACTTCAATTTCCTTGCTGGCTATGGGTCTGTTCAGGTTTTCTATTTCTACCTGATTCAGTTTTGGTAGTTCATACTTTTCTAGGAATGCATCCATTTCTTCCAGATTGTCTAATTTGTTGGCATATATTTCCTCATAATATGTCCTTATAATTGTATTTCTTCAGTGTTGATTGTTATCTCTCTTATTTCATTCATGATTTTATCTGGGTCCTTTCTCTCCCTCTCTCTCTCTCTCTTTTGATAAATCTGGCCAGGGGTTTATTGATCTTATTAATTCCTCTAAAGAACCAGCTCCTAGTTTCATTTATCTGTTCTACTGTTCTTTTGGCTTCTATTTCACTGATTTCTGCTCTAATCTTTATTAATTCTCTTCTCCTGGTGGGTTCAGGCTTTCTTTGCTCTTCTTTCCCTAGTTCTTTTAGGTGTAAGGTTAGGTTGTCTATTTGAGACGTTTCTTGTTTCTTGAGAAGAAACTAAGTTTTTAAGTGGGCAAAATATTTGGATTGGCCATTCACAGGAAGGGAAATACGAAGGGTGAACAAATACTGAAAAGGTACTCAAACTCATTTGCACTTAAGGAAATGAAAATTAAAACCACAATTTATTTTTATTTTTTTAAAGATTGTATTTATTTATTTGACAGACAGAGATCACAAGTAGGCAGAGAGGTAGGCAGAGAGAGAGTGGGGGAAGCAGGTGCCTAGCTGAGCAGAAAGCCTGATGCGGGGATTGATCCCAGGACCCTGAGCCACTGAGCCACCCCAGAGCCCCTCTTTTTAAAAGTTTTTAAAAAATTAAAATTAGGTTTCTCTTTCCCAATGAAATTAAGGAAATATTTATTAGGCTTTACACCAATTTTCACCAATATGTTGGTTATCATAGAGTAAAACCACAATTTAAGAAACAATAAATAGGGGCACCTGGGTGGCTCAGTGGGTTAAAGCCTCTGCCTTCAGCTTAGGTCATGATCCCAGGGTCCTGGGATCAAGCCCCGCATCAGGCTCTCTGCTCAGCAGGGAGCCTGCTTCCTCCTCTCTCTGCCTGCTTCTCTGCCTACTTGTGATCTCTGTCTGTCAAATAAATAAATAAATAATCTTTAAAATAAAAAATATTTATCAGTTTTGAAAAATTAGGAAATTCTACAACAAAAGATATAAAACTGCAATTATCATACACTGTTAGTGAGAATATACATGGGTACAATCAGTTTGCAAATCAGTTTGGCAGTATCTGGGAAAGCTAAAGAGATGTATATCCAATGATCCAACTACCTTTATGTAGCTGGAGAAAATGTGTACGTATGTACCAGAAGATATGTATGACATGCATCATTTAAACACCAATTTATATAGAAAACAAACTTATGATTACCAGAGGGGAGGAGAGGTAGGGGGATGGGTTAAACAGATGATGGAGATTAAGGAGTACACTTGTAGTCATGAACAAAGAGTGATATATGGAAGGGTTGAATCACTACATTGTACATCTAAAACTAACACAGTGCTGTATGATAACTAACTGTAATTAAAATAAAAACTTTAAAAAGCAATCTTTGCATTTCACAAATGTAACAGACTAAGGGAGGAAAATCATATAATGATCCCAAAGGATATGGTATGTGACAAAAGTCAACATCTACTCATAAACTCTTGACAAACTAGAAAAGATCTAAAATCTACAGAGTTTCAAATGTATATGAATTACAGAATGTAATGCTTACTTTCCAACTTAAATATCCTTTGAACTATTTGGTTTACAAAATCTAAGACAGTAGTTCAGTGCCAATGTTCCTTAAAGATTGTCCCTCAGGGTCTGGCTGGCTCACTAGGTAGAGTATGCAACTCTTGATTTTGGGGTTTGAATTTGAGCCCCATGTTGGGTGTAGAACTTACATTAAAAAGAAAGAAAGAGGGGTGCCTGGGTGGCTCAGTGGGTTAAAGCCTCTGCCTTTGGCTCAGGTCATGATCCTAGGGTCCTGGGATTGAGCCCCACATTGGGCTCTCTGCTCAGTGGGAAGCCTGCTTCCCCCTCTCTCTCTGCCTGCCTCTCTGCCTACTTGTGATCTCTTTCTGTGTGTGAAATAAATAAAAAATCTTTAAAAAAATAAAAAGAAAGAAAAAAACTTAAATATCATCCCTCTATTTTTCAAATCTTTATAATATCTTTTTAATTAAATATTTTACTGCAAGATATTTTGAAGATCAAGGTGGGTTGTAAATAAAATTAAAGTGTTAATACTACTTTGGAAAAAATATTAGTTCCCCCGTTAATATATTAATGCATATCCTACAGTCCCTTATCTTTTAATTTACAGACTCTAGGTTGGCAGGAAGTATATTCTTCCATGTGGTGAATTCTGATAGTTCATGAATTGTTTAATTTAGAGTTAAATCTGATTTTAACACAGACTTTGGAGTAAAAAGGTCTTGAGTTGACCTTTTAGGTCTTGGCTTCCTAGCTATGTATAATCTTGGGCAAGGTACTTACTCTACCTGTTTGTTTTTCTTCCATAAAATTGGGATAATAATACCCAGGCCAGGTGTGAGGATTAACTGATAAGTATAAAGCATCTGGCACTTAATAAGTGTTATCTATTATCATATTTTGGAACCAGCTAGAGTAAATATAAGTTAAATTGTTGCTGGGTGAACTAGAGAGACCTCAGGCCCTGGGGCTTCCACTCAACCCATCCCAAAGATGATCCTTCTTCCCATCACCAGAAAGAATTCAAGGACAGACACAGGACAGCAAACGAGCAACACAAGCAGGAAAGTTTATTAAATTGAAAGTACATTCTTGAGATGTGAGAGCAGATGAGCTCGAGAGAAGGAGAGAGAGAGAGAGAACAAAATCACAAACAAAAGGAGAAATAACAACCAACACCAAGAAATACAAATAATTATAAGAGAATATGAAAAATTATATGCCAACAAATTGGGACAACCTAGAAGAAATGGATGAATTCCTAAAAACATATAACTTCCCAATACTGAATTAGGAAGAAATAGGAAATTTGAACACACTGATTACCAGCAATGAAATTGAATCATTAATCCAAAAAACTCCCCCCAAACAAAAAATTCAGGAGCAGATGGTTTCACAAGCAAATTCTACCAAACATTTAAAGAAGAGTTAATATCCATTCTTCTCAAATTATTGCAAAAAATAGAAGAGGAAAGAAAACTTCCAAACTCATTCTCTGACTACAGTTATCACCCTGATACCAAAATCAGATAAAGACACCACAAAAAAAGAGAACTACAGGGCAGTATCTCCGATGAACATAGATACAAAAATCCTCAACAAAATATTAGCAAACCAAGACCAACAAAACATTAAAATAATCATTTACCATGATCACATGGCATTTATTCCTGGGATGCAACAGTGGTTCAGTATTCCCAAATAAATCAGTGAGATACAGCACATCATTAAGAAAAAGGATAAAACCATATGATCACTTCAATAAGTGCAGAAAAAGCATTTGACAAAGTATAATATCCATTCATTATAAAAATCCTCAACAAAGTAGGTTTAGAAGGAATATGCCTCAACATAATAAAGGTTATATATGAAAAACCCACAGCTAATATCAAACTCAATGGGGAAAAACTGAGAACTTTCCCCCTATGGTTAGCAACAAGACAAAGAAGCCCATTCTCACCATTTTATTCAACATACGACTGGAAATCCTAGGCACAGCCATCAGACAACAGAAGGAAATAAAAGGCATCCAAATCATGAAGGAAGAAGTAAAACTTTCACTATTGCAGATGACATGATACTATATATAGAAAACTGAAAAGACTCCACTAAAAGAAATACCAGAACTGATAACTTCAGTAAAACTGCAAGATATAAAATCAATGTACAGAAATCTGTCACATTTCTATACATTAATAATGAAGCAGCAGAAAGAGAAATGAAGAGAACAATCTCATTTATAATTGCACTAAAAATAATAAGACACCTAGGAACAAACCTAACCAAAGAGGTGAAAAACCTGTACTCTGAAAACTATAAAGCACTGGTGAAAGAACTGAGGATAACACAAAGAAATGGAAAGGCAATCCATGCTCATGGATTGGAAGAAAAAATACTGTTAAAATGTCATTACTACCCAGGGCAATCTACAGATTTAAAGTATTCCTATCAAAATACCAACAATACTTCTCACAGAACGAGAATGAACAATCCTAAAATTTGTATGGAACCACAAAAGACCCTGAATAGCCAAAGCAATTTTGAAAAAGAAAACCAAAGTTCAAAGCATCACAATTCCAGATTTCAAGTTATATTTCAAAGCTGTAGTGATCAAAACAGCATGGTACTGGCTCACAAATAGGCACGCAGATTAACGGAACAGAATAGGAAACCCAGAAATAAACCCACAACTAATCTTTGACAAAGTAGGCAAGCATATCCAATGGGGAAAAGACAATCTATTCAACAAATGGTGTTGGGAAAACTGGACAGCTACATGCAAAAGAAACACAATCACCTTCTTACATCATAGACAAAAATAAACTCAAAATGGATCAGAGACCTAAATGTGAGACCTGAAACCATAAAAATCCTAGAAGAGAGAGCAGAGGCAGTAACTTCTCTGACATCAATCATAGCAAAATCTTTCTATGTACGCCTCCTGAGACAAGGGAAACAAAAGCAAACAAAACAAGACAAAACAAAACAAAACAAAACAAAACTGTTGTGACTATATAAAAATAAAGAGCTTCTTTTTGCACAGCAAAGGAAACAGTCAACAAAATGAAAAGGCAACCTACAGAATGGGAGAGGATATTAGCAAATTACATATCTAATAAAGGGTTAGTGTTCAAAATATATAAAGAACTTATGTAACTCAATACCTAAAAAACAAAAACAAAAACCTGATTTAAAATGGGTAGGAGATATGAACAGACATTTCTCCAAAGAAGATATACAAATGGCCAAAAGACACATGAAGAGAGGCTCAACCTTACTCATTTTCAGGAAAATGCAAATCAAACCTACAATGAGGTATCACTTCACACCTGTAAGAAGGGATAAAATCAACAAGAAAAGAAACAAAAGGTGTTGGCAAGGATACAGAAAAAGGGAAACCATCTTGCATATTTGTGGGATCACAAACTGGTGCAGCCACTCTGGAGAACAGTGTGGAGATTCCTTAAAAAGTTAAAAATAGAACTATCCTATGATCCAGCAATCACACTACTAGGTATTTACCCAAAGGATACAAAAATGCTGATTCGAAGGGATATATGCACCCTGATATTTATAGCAGCAATGTCTACAATAGCCAAGATATGGAAAGAGCCCAGATGTCTATCAACAGATGAATGGAAAAAGAAGTGTAGAGTGTGTGTGTGTGTGTGTGTGTGTGTGTGTGTGTGTAATGAAATATTAATCATCAAAAAGAATGAAATCTTGCCATTTGCAACAACATGGATCGAGCTAGAGAGTATAAGACTAAGCAAAATAAGTCAATCAGGGAAAGACAAATACCGTATGATTTCACTCGTATGTGAAATTTAAGAAACAAATCAATCAAAGATGGGAAGAGAGAGAGAGACAAAACAAGAAACAGAAATGGTGGTTACCAGAGGAGACGGTGGTGGGGGGATGGGTGAAATAGGTGAAGAGGATTAAAAGGTACACTTATCATGATAAGCACTGAGTAATGTATGAAATTGTTGAATCACTACATTTTACATCTGAAAATAATATAAACTTGTATGCTAACTATACTGGAATTAAAATAAGATAGAGAGAGTGAGCATGAAAAAGAGCAAGTATGGGAGCTTTGACTCTTGGGTTTGGGTTTTTATCTTTTAGTAGCAGCTTTAACTAGGGGGTGGCATATTCATTACTCAGGGCAAAGATCTCTTAGAAGCAGGGTTTTGAGCCTTTTCTTCCTTAGTTGGTCAGGGGTTTCCTGCCATGGCTCCTGCCATCTTGGATCTGTCTTGGCTGATCTGGCTTCTTGTGGAGAGGGGCTAGGACAAGCTCTGACTTTCCAGATAGCTGGCCCTGACTTCTCTTTTGGTGGCTTCTAGACCGCCTGCTAGAACCTAACTGCCTGCCTACTCAAACAAAATAAGCAATGGCTTTATGATTCACCATTACTGATCATCTGAATGCTGTATAACTTGGGGAAGGTTATATTTATTGTTGTAAATATTATTACTATAAAGTATTATCCAAATATAATAGTATGTAAAGGTAAGATTAATGTAGGAAGTCAGAGTCTAGAACAGATTTTTATAATTCATTCAATAGTAGTCAATTTTTATAATGTATTCAGTAGTATATTTAATAGTAAATATATTATGGGGTGCCTGGCTGGCTCAGTCCATAGGGCATGTGACTCTTGATCTCAGGGTCCTAAGTTTAAGTCTTACTGTGGGCATGGAGCCTACTTAAAAAAAAAAAAAGTAAATGTATTACTATATAAATATAGTGAATGCTGATGCTGTATTTCACAAAATAGCATCTTCTCCACTTGCTTTGTATCTATGAAATTTTAACTACTTGGTTCTTCCGTGGTGATCTGAATTATTTTGCTCCTTCTTTTCAGTTTAACATTCTAGTTTTTAAGTATAAATGTTTTCAATGTGCCCTATTACAGACAGGAGAAGAGAAAAAAAGTGATACTTTCCCACTAAGTTGTTTTTATCAACTAGTGGGCCCTCCTGAAATTCAGTACCCATCATTACCATCTTTAAACAAATGAGTCTCTGCTATTCATCTTAAAATACACTACAAGGAATTGCTTTTGTGAAGTCACTTGATCACAAATCAACATCTCTTATGATCTTCCATTTGAGACTTAATCACTTTTTTTTCAAGATTTTATTTATTTATTTGACAGAGTGAGAGCGGGAAGAGCAGGCTTCCTGCCAAGCAGGAAGCCTGATGCAGGACTGGATCCCAAGACCCCAGGACCATGACCTGAGCCAAAGCCACCCAAACGCCCCTCAATTTCTGTCTTAATGTACAGCATGTGTCTTTGAATAGTTCTCTATAATGCAGGAGTCTCTGAATTTGAGCTGCTCAGGAAGATTTCTATCTCCTTAATATGCCCCTTTGGACTTCTTAATATGAATTTTCTTAATATGTGATCACAATTGGGTGCCTGGGTGGCTCAGTGGGTTAAAGCCTCTGCCTTCAGCTCAGTTCATGAATCCCAGGGTTCTGGGATCAAGCCCCGCATTGGGCTCTCTGCTCCATGGGGAGCCTGCTTCCCCCTCTCACTGCCTGCCTCTCTGCCTACTTGTGATCTCTGTCTGTCAAATAAATAAATAAATAAAAATCTTTTTTTAAAAAAGTACCAGTTATGAATGAAGCTTTGTGGTCCTTCCTGGTTGGTGAGCACACTGATATCATGGGAGTGGGGAGTGACCTGATTCCATGAGGAAAAGGTATGGGAACCTCTGCATTCAGGACTCTCCCAGACCTCACCTTAAATGTCCCTTAATTAGGCTGTTTCTGTCTTGTATCCTTTTAATAAACTGTAATTGTTAAATATAGTTCTGAGTCATTCCAGCAAATTATCAAATCTTCAGAGGTCATGGGATTGTCCCAGATTTGCTGGAAGCTGGACATGCAGGTGGCCTGGGGACCCTATTTTTGACTGGTGTCTGAAGTAGGGGCAGTCTTGTTGGAAACCATGCCTTTCAATTTGTGTGGTCTGTGTTAACTTCGGGTGGCTGAATCCAGAACTGAATTGCAGTATACCAGCTGGTGTCAGAAAAAACACTAATTACATATGATATATTAAGAGATGCATGAAAGAATGGTTGCCAAAATATTAATGGTGGTTATCTCTGGACTGATTTCAGGTGATTTTTATTATTTTAAAAACATCTTTCGTATCTTAATCAAATTTTTTTATTACAATCATGTGTCGTGTATATAATGTGGGAAAGGATGCTTCTTACAATGTAGGGAGAAAAAGGAAGCTCTTGAAGACATACTAGTAGGTAAGGAAACTAAGATTCTGAATAGTTGTTATTATATGATCCATTTACTTTTACATATATGTTCATGTATACTTATATATACGTTTAAAGAATATGGAGATCTATACATATTAATAGAATAAGAATAGGAATACTGTACTCTAAAATGCTGTGGATAATGGTTATCTATAAGGAAATGCGTCAGCGAGGAAGTAATTTCCTATGCAAATTTCCACATTTTAATCTTTTACAACCAGAGATCTGCTCCAGTAAAAGGGAAAAACAATGATCCCATTAACATGTTTTTAAAAAATAAACAAAGGACTGCAGAGAGAAAGAGAATTTATGAACATTACATAACACAGGATTCACATTGGGCTGTTCTTCCACTGATTTACACTCTATCCTAAGAGTTAACTTTCCCCATCTCTTTTCTACTGCTTTTTCCTAAATGTTTTTCATTGATCTTAAAAAATCAAATGACTCAAAGATCTCAAAAAAATATTTAAAAATGAAAAAGAAATTTAAAAAATGGGTTTTTTCACATTAAAAAAAAATAAAGGCCAATAGAAATTAATTTTTTTAGCTGAACTGCAATATAAAAATGGACTAGTGAATCACTTCCCGGCCTTTTGGCTAAGATCAAGTGTAAAAATGGGCTATTGAAAAGACTGTATTTCACATAAAAAATATATGAAAACAGCCAATAAAAATGTTAATTTGAACAAAAGGTTTTTCAAATTAGAAAGTCTTTAAATTATATTTAATTCTCATGAGGATGTGATTTTTTTTTTAAGATTTTATCCACTTATTTGACAGACAGAGATCACAAGTAGGCAGAGAGGCAGGCAGATAGAGAAGAGGAAGCAGACTCCCCACCGAGCAGAGAGCCCGATGTGGGGCTCAATCCCAGAACCCTGGGATCATGACCTGAGCTGAAGGCAGAGGCTTTAACCCACTGAGCCACCCAGGTGCCCCGAGGATGTGATTTAATGCACAATCAAAAACTACTTTGAATGGACAGTGTAACATTAATGGAAAAAAAATTTGATAATATTAACAAGAGTAAAAATGCTTATGCTGTTTGAACAGTTATTTTATGTGTAAGAATCCAAACCAAAAACGTAGTCAGAGATGCAAAAAATTATTTTTATACAAAAAATATTTGGCATTAAAAATACTGAAAATATCTAAATGTTCAACAATCTGGGGATGAATAAAATGGATGTGAATAACATGCTATGCAATATTATGCATCAATTAAAAACAATTTTGAAGAAAACTTCAATATAATATAGTGTTCATTTTTTGAAAAAGCAGGATTTATAACTGTATATGATCCAAATTATGTTTAAAGAAGACAAATTACTGTAGTCCTCTCTTATCCATGGGAGAAATGTTCCAAGACCCTCAATGGATGCCTGAAACCATGGACAATACTAAACCCAAACAAACTATGTTTTTCCTATATGTACCTATGATAAATTTTAATTTATAGATTAGGCACAGTAAGAGAGTAACAACAACTAGTAATAAATTAGAACGACTGCAACAACAACATCATTTGCACTCTGAAAATTACCTCGATCAAACAGGAACCGAACCTGTAAAACTTAAATCAGGAAATTCAATGATACAAAAAGGGGGTTAAAAAAAAGATTTCCTATCTATAAAATCCTCATTAGATCCATTTAGTGAACAAACTGTTCCATTTAATAGCTTTTTATTACTGTTCTGTATCCAGTCCCTGTTGACAAATACTCCTGTCATGAGAAATACTATGACCATATTTGTAAGGCCCATGTGGATAGTTGCCACAAGTCCTGGGCACCACATAGTCAAGCTATTTCAGAGAATCATTGAATTCTATCATTCAGCCTCAGTCTTCAGGTTGCAGAGGAAGAAATCATGGGCCAGGGAAATGAAATGATTCCCCTAAGATAATTCAGCTAATTTAAGTGGCAGAGCTAGTCTTCTGTTTCTACTACTTCACAACAACTTTAGATATCTCACAAACTACTTAACAGCACCCATTGCTGAATTTCACACCGCAGTCATTTCCTGTGAAAACACTTCTAGCCAAAGGGTGTAGACAAAAAATGAAGAATTAATTGGACAAAAAATTGCAGAGCATGTTTAGGAGAAATTATGCAGCTAAAGGTTGTAACTAAATGAAATTCATGATCACTTAAAACCCTCTCTTCCTCCTTTATATTTTTTAAAGTGGAAATGGGTAAAGCTCTAGCTTCTGTACTCGCTACTACAGAGTTAAAGTCTATGGAACTGTAAACTCTAGTGTAATTAAAAATTAAAATGATCTCAGTGTTTCCATGGAAATAAAAAGACTCCATGAATAAATAATCACTATTAGGCAACTAACACAGAAGTCTGTTATTTTGAAAGCCACAAATTGTATTTTTATAGCTACTACAAGCTAGTTGTTGTTATTTTTTTTCTGTATCATTTGGTTAAACTCTTCTAGAAGAATATCAAAGCATTACAATGTATTTTCACATGTAAATCCAGCCTGAACTGAGAAGTGTCTTCTTAAGATAGTTAATATATTTATATAATTCTAATCATCTTTTTTAAAGGCAGAATTTATTACTGCCACCTAAACATATTTTAGGCAAAAGCAAAATAAGTTAAAAAGTTTAATGTTTATTAAATTAAAAATTGAATAATGTATAAAAAAGATAAAAATTGAGAGTAAGGTAGTTTTAAAAAGACTAGAAAACAGGGGCACCTGGATGGCTCAGTTGGTTGAGTGTCTGCCTTATGCTCTGGTCATGGTCGTGATCTTGGAGTCGGTGGGGAGCCTGCTTCTCCCTCTCCCTTTACCCCTCCCCACTTGTGCAACCGTTCTCTGTCTCATAAATAAATAAAGTCCTTTTAAAAAAAGACTACAGTGGGGCGCCTGGGTGGCTCAGTGGATTAAGCCACTGCCTTCAGCTCAGGTCATGATCTCAGGGTCCTGGGATCGAGCCCCACATCAGGCTCTCTGCTCAGCAGCAAGCCTGCTTCCCCCTCTCTCTCCGCCTGCCTCTCTGCCTACTTGTGATCTCTGTCAAATAAATAAATAAAATCTTAAAAAAAAAAAAAGACTACAGTGAATCTTGGAACACTGAAAAAATAAAATTAAGATGTTAAAAAATAATTAATTGAATAAAGACTACAAAGCAGACAGACTTTTCTGAAATATTTTTACAATCAAATCTAAAAATCTGACATGCCTCACTTGTAGGGGAGTGTTATACCTAAACATGGTTTATTAAGGGCCATTCAGACTGGACTTACCACCTTATGTTGTAATCTCTCTTGGACACCTCTATTATAATACACTGTATACACTGAATACATATTTGTTAACTAAGGGATAGAACAGATTGCTTTAATTAGCAATTAACCTAATCTGAGATACTTTCTGCCCCAATTTTTCCTCACAGGTTCCAAAGTGGACTCAATTTACCAGTTTTGAGTATTCTTGTTGTTCCTCTTAATATCTTATGTGTATTTCTGGCTCTAGCTAACCTGAATGCTGGAAGGCCTCAGGGCTAGATCCTGGGCAATCCTCTTCTTCATCTGCATTTTTTTCCTCAGGTGGTATCTCTGTTCTCTAGTTTCTCATTACTATCCGTATGTTGATAAATCATGACAATGTTTATGTCCAATCCTGACCTCTAGACTTATAACTCTAAGAGCCTACTTAATATTTCAATTTGGAAGTCAAAACCAGACAGGTTCAAAAAAGAGCTCTTGCTTTTCTCATCTGAATCTATTCCTTCCCTCAGTTTTCTTCAACTCAGTAAAATTCACTACCATTCACACAGTTGCTCAAGGGTAACATGGCTAGAGTCATTCTTCATTCCTTCCCTTCCTTCACAAACATCCCCACATGTCCTCCTCAACCACCAACCAGTCAGCAAGTCCTGATGATTTTACCTCTAAAATACACCCCAAATTTGTCCATTTCTCTTTGCTTCCTGTATCACTATCACTCTAGATCTAAATCACCTAAAGTCTCACCTGCGCTATTCCAATAATCGAATTGCGGGCCCCATTTCCATTCGTGTCCCTTCATAACACATTCTTCTACAACATATAAACCCAGGTAAATCACTCCTCCATTAAAAACCCTCTAATGGGTTTTGTTTTAGTCAGAAAGATATTGATACTACAATTACCATGGACTCCAAAGCCTTCTGTACTTTTCTGACCTCATCCCATACCACTTTCTCTATTGCTTCTAAGCTAAAACCACACTGGCCTTTCTGTCCTTTAATATCCTTTTTCCACCTCAAGGCCTTTGCATTTACTATTCCACCTACCTGCGAAGCTCTTCCCTCTAATTTTGCATGATGGTTCCTTCTCATCTGTTGAATGCTACCTGCCTAAAAATACCACTACAATAACCTGTTGATAAAGAAAAACTAAGTATTTTGTTTATTGCAATAAGGAGAATACTACCTTGACAGATCTTAGCAGTGTCTCTGAGGAAGAAGGGCAAACGTAAGCTATTTATGAGGCTTGGGGCGCGGGGAGTCTAACTTCAGTTCTTCAATGCAAGGGCCTCATTAGTATTGAGTAAAGTCTGCAAGGCTGATGGGGAAACCCCAAGTCAAAGAGTCCTCCTTCTCACAGAAATGGGACCATCTTCATACTTTTGCCACCTCAGCTATTGTCTGGGAGCAGCTTGCGGGAAGCGCATCTTCTGCATAAGCACCGTGGTAGATCCAGAGCATAGTGGCTGGGACCATTTGTCAATTACTCCATCTGCAGCAGGGGCTCTGAGCGGCTCATTTTCACAGCTGTCATGGCCTACCTCTTGTGCTGAACAGACTTCTCTCTTCCCACAGGTCAGAGGGCCAGTGTTCCGTGGTTCTTCTGGGTCCATCTTCCCAAGGGGAAACTCAGAAGGAACCTCTGACACTATAGTTGATCTCTGGAGTCACAACTGGTATTCATGCTCCCCCACTTCCAGGAGTTATTCTAACTGACCCTCGGTTATTACCTCACCAGGTCTTGGAGGCTTACTGGTAGGACTGATGTAGGAAAGATGTTAGGGTTCGGGGCCACTGGCCAAGAAAGAATTCTTGAGACATCTTTGGTGAAAAAGGTGGTTTTATGAAAGCATAGGGACAGGACCCATGCACAGAAAAAGCGGCACTGGGGTCATGAGGAGTGGTGATTATATACTTTCAAGTTGGGAGGGGGTTAGGGATAGTGTAAGGCTCTAAGCAATATTGGAAACAAGGTTTCCAGGACATTGAGGGAAAGGGGACATTGCTAGGAAAAGGTCATCTATTACTGTCTGATAAAACCTTAGTCGTGAGACCCTTCAGATGTGTATCTGACTGCCAACATGTATCTTGGGGTGTAGAGATAAAAGGAAGTTTCCAAAGGAATTTTTGTATGTTAAACTAGACTTATAGGATCCTGGGGGTCAGGCTAATATTGTATTTTCCCCATAGCACAATATTAACATTGAGGCAGCTGAATTCCTAGAGGTATGTCACTTGGCCTATTTCAAGGATTTGTCAGTGGGCTGTAAGTAGTAAGGATATTTAATTTTCTTTTGCCTTTGTTTCCCATATCAGTATGACTCGAATCGGGAATCTTAGCAGTCCCCTGAGGGGACTGAGCTATTGTTCTTACGCTGACACTGCTGCATGCATCCATTCACAGTTACAGTGGGACATGGAAATACAAAAAGGTGTCCAAATGAATCATCTGGGTCCCACCTGCAGTCCCGTGCCCCTGCCTATGTCCTCCTGCTGAACCGGGCTGATCACCCCTGCCACAATGCTGATGCCTCTTACCTGTTGGTGCCCAGACACAGGGATGTTCAAGTACACTAACAGACTATCTTATAGTTGCACTAACAACTTATCTTATAATTGGACAAAAACTTTGTGCTCCCCCTACCAAGAGTATGCTCCCTTTGGAGACCAGGACCTCCATCCCTACAAGGGATGGGAAGAATAAAATCTCTCAGTGTGTCACTGGGAATGTCATAGGGGCTACTTGGTGACTGGACCCATGTATTCTTCCTATCAGGAACAGAGCAACATACAGAGTTCTCTGGAATAAGGCATATATTACATCTTCAAGGATGGCATCAATCCTTTCAGATGCTGCCCCTGAGTTAACACTGAAGCTCTGCTTTTAGAAGGCCACTTCAGCCTTCTATCAAAGTATCATACTAAGTACAACAATTTCTTTGAGAAACAAACTGTACACATGGTTTTGCATACATAGTCCTATCTCTCTGTAATTATACAGAATATAGTCTTACTTACTCCATTTAACCTAGATGACCAACTTTTATTTCTTCCTAGACAAAACTAGAAGACAGAAAATAGAATTGTTTAGTTCTTTTTCTTTTTTTTTTTTAAAGATTTTATTTATTTATTTGACAGACAGCGATCACAAGTAGGCAGAGAGGCAGGCAGGGAGAGAGAGGAGGAAGCAGGCTCCCCACCAAGTAGAGAGCCCGATGCGGGGCTCGATCCCAAAACCTTGGGATCATGACCTGAGCCGAAGGCAGAGGCTTTAACCCGCTGAGCCACCCAGGCATCCCTGTTTAGTTCTTTTTCTAAGGAACATGTTTGTCATATTGTCTTTATAAATTTTAAGGAGATTATATATATAACAAAATCTAGGGATGTCTGGGTGGCTTAGTTGGTTAAGTGTCTGATTTTTTTTCTTCCTGGTAGTGTATCTTCTTTTTTTCTTTTTGTGTAATTTTATTTTTTTTTCAGTGTTCCAAGATTCATTGTTTATGTACCACACCCAGTGCTCCATGTAATATGTGTCCTCCTTAATACCCACCACCAGGCTGATTCTTGATCTCAGCTCAGGTCTTGATCTCAGAGTCATGAGTTCAAGCCCCAAGCTGGGCTCCACGCTGGGTATGGAGCTTACTTAAAAAATAAATAAATAAATAAATTCCAAAATTATTTTCACATCCTGTATATCTGTATCTATTTTTATTTTTATTTTTTTAAAAGTAAGCTCCATGCCCAACGTGGGGCTTAAACTTGCAAACCTGAGATAAAGAGTCAAATGTTCTACCAACTAAGCTAGCCAGGAGTCCTAATCTATATCTCTTTTTAAACATATAAGAATAGCAGTAAAATAAAACTGTTCAGTGACCAATGTCACTCATTTTTTTTCTTTAGAGTTTGTCCAAGTATTCAAAGATTATGTATCAATTAACTCAGTTTAACCTTTAAGGTCTTTAAATTAGCTAAGGAACTAGAAATTACCATTTTAGTTAAATATGAAGTGTTGGGTTTTTTTTTTTAAGATTTTATTTGTTTAATTGAGAGAGAAAGAGAGCACAACCAAGAGAGGGGGCAGAGGCAGATGGAGAAGCAGACTCTCCTGAGCAGGGAGCCCCAAGTCAGGGCTCAATTCCAGGACCCTGGGATCAAGCCCCACATCGAGCCCCACATCGGGCTCTCTGCTCAGCAGGGAGCCTGCTTCCTCCTCTCTCTCTGCCTGCCTCTCTGCCTACCTGTGATCTCTGTCAAATAAATAAATAAAATCTTAAAAAAAAAAGAATTTTGATATTATAGAAATAAGATTATAAACTTTTAGAAGATACCTATCATTACAATTTTATCTAGTTAATCACAATTCTAAATTTTTGTAAGCATAAATAATTTGTAGAAATGATAATAATTTGTCCCATAAATCCAATGCAAGAAATATATAAAGTTTAAATTATGAGATGTTCAATCTTCTTATATAGACTAGCATATCCTGTCGGCATTAATGTGACTTTTCTTTCTTTCATTAATGTGACTTTTTAAAGTCAGGAAGATAATTGTTCTTTAATCCTTTAAACCAGTATGATTAACTCATTCTAATTTGTCCAATGATTCCTCTATCAGGAATATCTTATAAACATTTTCTGCATGACATATAAACTTTGTATTCATAAATGAAATTATAAAAACTCTTTTAAATCCTGCCTCAAAGTCCTTCATCTTAGAATCAAGGTTTTTTTCCTTCTTTTCTTGCAGTTTTCAAAGACTTCATTTATTTATTTGAGCAAGAGACACACAGAGAGAGAGAGAGAGAGAGAGGATGAGCAAGCATGGGGAGAGTAAATAGAGGGAGATAAGCAGACTCTGTGAACATGGAGCCCAATGTAGGGTTCTATCTCATGACCCTAAGATCATGACCTGAGCCAAAATTAAGAGTCGATGCTCAAGTGACAGAGCCACCCAAGTGTCTCTTTTCCTGTAGTTTTAACCAGAAATATCTCTTAAAAGCAATTTTGAAGAAAAAGAAGCACAACACAGTTTAACGATTTTTCTACTTTAGAAATTCTTTACTAGACATTCCTGGACTGAACACATAATGAGAGAATAATTGTTTTCATCAATTAATCTTTAATGTTTCCCTAGGGAGGGAAAAGAATAGGAATAGAAATTAAAAACAAGAGTGGTCAGCTTTAGTCAAATACAAAATTATCATTGTAAAAGACTAATTATCTCTGTTTAATTAAAGCAAGGGGAAAGTTTAGATGCAGGAAAACCTATTTTGACATACATGCACACAAAAGAGGATGAGGGAGGGGAATCAGTCATTACAACTGCTTTAAATTATAATTTAGGCCTCTTGATAATTTGATTTTATATGATAAAATGCCAATAATTGTTAATGCCTTAAGTATAAAAATGAGAGGGATATTTCTTATATTAAAATGATCTTTCTCTTTTAGAGTAGTAAAGCTACCTCTTTATGGGGCATTTTGAAGGGAGGGAAAAAAAGTCAGAAGAGACAGAACAGAGGGAAATGGAGGAACATGGGACAAGGAAGTGGAATAGAAGAATAAAGGACATCATGTTCAAATTGTGATTTGAAAGGATTTAGAAAAGACAGTTTTAAATTTTTCAAAAATTTCTCTTGCCTTTGCCAAAGAATCTTTTAAGGAGGCAATTTCATAATCCCTTCAATATATTTTGGAATTTTCCTCTTGCCTTAAAATGTAGACAACTATATGTTTGGGATATTGCTTTCTTTTTCCTTCAAAGTACCTCCCCAAATGAACAGTTTTGTTTATATCAAAAGTTTCCCCGATTATAACCAATTATAATTATGTAACTATATGTAATTATATATATATAAGTATATGTAATTATAAACCAATTATAATTCCAAATAATTCTTTTTATCATTTAGAAAGCAAACAGGACACACTTTGATTCTAGCATAAATACATTTAAGATGCAGGAGTCCAGTCCAGAATGGCTACAGAACCAAACTAAAGATAAACCCGTAAGTCTGACAACACTTAGCCAAATGTGAGCCTTGAATCTTGGGGACCCCTTCCTAAAGAGAATCAGGCTTTCATGGACAAAACAAAAAAGAGTGGGCAAAATTCTCATACAACTTTCATAAATGACTTGAGACAGTTTTTCCAAAGGATGGCAGTCTGAAGAGAGACCTTCTGAACCGGCAAGTGTGCACCCATCTTCGTCTGTATGAACTTCCCCTTCTAGATCCACAACGAAGAAATGACAAGGACAAACAGTAGTGTTGACAGTAATGATGCAGATTTCTACCAAATAAAAGTTTTTCTGATCAATCAATGGATTTTTAAAGAGTTTATTCCGAGATACCACTCTCAAACTAAACAAAACAAACTAAACTTAGCATCTGGAGTATTTGATTAAAAAATTAGAAATCAGAGCTCAAACCCACATGAACTTACCTCACTACTGCCATAGGAGACCCCTGTGCAGGAGGCTCAAAACGCCTCAGAAAAGCATGCTGTTTCCAAGGTGACCAGTTTTGATTAGACCTCCAAGACCGTCAAATGCTGGCTCCTTTAAAATACCTCCAAAATAACCTGTTGATAAAGCAAAACTGAGGTTTTTGCTTATTGCAGTAAGGGAGAATACTATCTGGATAGTCCTAGTATCTCACAGGGGAAGATAGAGGTGCAATATTTATGAGTTCTGGGATCTATTTTAAGATGAGTTGCAAGGCAGAGGATCTGATTGGAATGACACAAAGTTTATACATAATACCTTTTTGATTGGACAGTGGGAGGTCAGAGTTTAGAAGTGATTCTTTCATAATCTTTCGCCTTCTTAGAGTAATCTGTTACTCCCTCCATAATCTGAATTATCCACTAGGCTGGAACTTCACTGATTTACAATGCTTTCTCCTTTGTTTGAATTGAAAGCACTTATCACACCATTCTGTAACTAGTTGATGAAAAAACTGTCTGCCACGGAGTGTCTAGGTAGCTCAACTGGTTAAGCGGCTGGCCCTTGATTTCGGCTCAGGTCATGATCTCTGGGTAGTGAGATCCAGCCCTAGGTAGGGTTCCCAGCTCAGTAGGGAGTGGGCTTGAGATTCTCTCCCTTTTCCTCTGCCCCTCCTCTTGTGCCTGTGCTCTCTAAAATAAATCAATCTTAAAACCAAACCAAACCAAACAACCTGCCTGCCACTACATATACATGTATATGTATATATACATATATATAGTATATATATATACTATATAGGGCTAGGATTAGGTCTTGCTAACCTTTCATACACCCAGCAGGTAACACAGTGTCTGGTTCTCCATAAACACTCAGCCACTGCTGATCAGGACTGGACAAAAACACACAAAAAGTTGACTAATCTGATTTTCAATTTGAACCCTTAGTCAAGTAGACCCATTAATATACTTCCCTTGCCTCATTACTCTCATACTAGCTTTTCTCTTCAACACGCTTCCCCCACACACCCATCTTCACAGCTACCTAAGGGCTTTCTTATTTCACAGAAAATTGATGCAATCAAGAGAATTTCCAGACTCTCCCTTGTAGTCACCTACCAGCATCTCTACCCATACAGTCTGCTTTGTCCTCTATCCATAGATAAGGTATCCATGGGACTATCTATAAAGTTAAGCCCTTTCCTTAGGGACTAGATCCCCTTTCTCCTACTCAAAAATATTTCTTCAGCAGCTTCCTCAACAATTTTCCCTACTCTCTTTAAGTTGTTCCCCATTTTTTTTTATAAGGACACTGTAAAAGCTGGATGTTCGTTCAAAACTATTTTCTAAGCATCTGCCACTGTCATATATCAACGAACCAAAAAGAGACAAAGATCCTTGCCCCTGCAGTTTTAATCGAGTAGGGAGAGACAGATAAACTATAAAGTTTGTTCTTAATATAATGGCCAAATATATATATTTATTTATTTATTTGAGAGAGAGAAAGAGAAAGAGTGCGGAGAGGAACAGAGGTAGAAGGAGAATGAAAATCTTAGGCAGACTACACTCTGAGCATGGAGACCCATGCAGGGCTTGATCTCATGACTCTGAGCCAAAATCAAAGAGTGGATGCTCAACCAACTGAGCCACCCAGGCATCCCCAAAATTATGCTCTTAAAGGGTGTTATATTATGTTGTCATTCTGTTCAAAATGTGACAACAGCTTTCCATTTCTGTTCAGAGTAAAAGCCAAAATCTTTATGATGGATTATAAGACCCTACACAATCGGACTCCCTATTATCTCTCTGACCTCACTTCCCAGTACTCTCTTACTTGCTCACTCCACTCCAAACACATTAGCCTTGTTGCTGACCTTCAGGCACAGCGAATACAGCCTGATCCTGCAGTTCCTTCTTATTTGCACTGCTCTGCATGGGATCTGCATGACCCTCTTAATTGTCTTTAAGAATTTGTTTGCATGTATCTTCTCAATGAGGCCCATTCTGGCTGCCCTATTTAAAAATTGCAACTCTTACCATACTAATTCTGTATGTTTTTCTCTGCTCCATTTTTATGCTCTATCAGTTGTCAACCTAATGTATAAGCATATAGTATAGATACAATAATACATTTAAGTACATATACTTATTACTGTTTATTATTTATTATCTTACTCCCTTTACTGGAATGTAAACTCCAAAGGGGCAGGAAATACGTCTGCTTTGCAGAATGAATGAATGTCTATTTTTAAGATTTTTGAGTGTCTTTGTAGAACATAAATGTAAAAACCCAACAGTTTCTAAAAAGCAATTATAGATACAATAGTCAAGGCCAGAAATTTGTTATACAATTTTATTATGGTAATCAATCAATCTGGCACTTCCATTTGTCCATTATACCTACCTTCAGAAACCTGCGAAATTGTAAGTTTCATCCAAATTTTAGGAAAGTGCTCTTATTTTTAAAGATTTTATTTGACAGAGAGTAAGAGAGAGAAGGTGTACACAAGCAGGGAGAGCGGCAGGCAGAGGAAGGGGGAGAAGCAGGCTTCTGGCTGAGCAGAGCAGATACGGGGCTGTGGGGCTCAAACCCAGGACCCAGGGATCACGACCTGAGCCAAAGGCAGATGCCCAACCGACCAAGCCATCGAGGCGCCCCTAGAAAAGGTTTTTGATTCAATGGGCCCCTTTAATGGATCATTTCAATAAGACTTTAAGTGTAACACATACTAAGCAAAATATAAAATTCTTTGTCTGGCCTTCTAGAATTTCTACCATTTAAGCTCTCACCTTTCCAGTCTTTTCCCCAACTTCTTTCCTTCATTGACTCCTAAAACTCCCATCAAAATGAACGTTGTATTTGTATCCCCAAAAGAGCCATATAATTCCTTCTACTTGCTCCTTGAATTCTATACATCTGCATTTTAATCTCATGTCCATGTCATGAAAGATCCAACTTAAAGATCCTATAATGAAAAATCACTTGTTTGCTGGACCGTGTGGCAAAAGGAATGTGGAATGGTACTGGACAGACCTTGCTACCAATACTAACTTTCTCACTTTGTAGTTGTTTAACAACCTCAAACAACTGAATTTCTGAATTTCAGTTCTCCCATTTGTGAGAGACATCATTAGTGGCCTAAATGTTAGTCAATGAATTCTGTCTTACTAAAATGCAATTTTGCTTGGGGTGGTATGCGGATTTCAAAAGAACTACATTTCCTCGCAGCCCTTATAAGTGGGGCGGTTATATAACACTTCTAACCAATCCAATAAAAGTGGAAGTTACTGATGGGTCTCCTAAAAAAACCTTTGGCTCATTCTCCCAGCATAGGCCTTTTGCCCATTCCATTCTTACAGTCTGAACTCTCATCAGTGCTGCAAGTGGAGCAACCATCATGGACAAAAAGCAACAAGTACATAGATGATAGCCACATGTTAGACATGGTTATATGAAAAGATTAAGGGAGGCTCGGTTCCTGGTGGGCACAGGGAACCACCATACCAGCCCTGGTGAGACTGCCTTCAGCTTTGGTTTCATAAAAGTTAGACTATTTTGTTAAGCCACCATAATCATGTCTCTGTTGCAAGCAGCCAAAGACTTCTCTAACAGATATATCATCTTGAAAATACAGATGGGGTGCCTGAGTGGGTCAGCTTGTTGAGCGTCCAACTCTTGATTTCAGCTCAGGTCTTGATCTCAGGATCAGGAATTCAAGCCCCATGTTGGGCTCCACACTGGATGTAGAGCTTACTTAAAAAAAATAAATAAGGATCATGCTTACCTTTCAGGACTTAAAATTTTAATATTATTATAAAAATGAACATATACTGACTGGTATGTTACAGATTCCAAGATTTCAACAAAAGTTAACTAATTAAATCCTCATAATAGTTAGGTAGTTACTACTATTTCTTCAGAAGAAAGAAAAATATGAAGAACTGAAAGTTTAAGTTATTTGACCAAGTTACACAGCTAATTAAGAGGAAGTGGTATTCAAATCTAACTGTCCAACTTCAGAGCACATGCTCTTAATCACCGATCCTAGCTATAAAAATAAGGAATGACTTACTTTTTGCCAGGCAAAATGCCAAGTGCTTTAACCAAACAATACAAAGCACCAAGTACAATGCCTGGTGCTTACTGTCAGTTCTCTTCCTTGTAAGTAATGTAATCTTCTTAATTCTTTTTTTTTTTAATTTAAAGATTTTATTTATTTATCTGACAGAGAGAGAGATATCACAAACAGGCAGAGCAGCAGGCAGAGAGAGAGGGAGAAGCAGGTTCCTCGCTGAGCAGAGAGCCCGACGTGGGCTTGATCCTAGGACCCTAAGATCATGACCTGAGCCGAAGGCAGAGGCTTAACACATTGAGCCACCCAGGCGCCCCTTCTTCTTCTTCTTTTTTTTTTTTTTAAGATTTTATTTATTTATTTGACAGAGATTACAAGTAGGCAAGAGAGGCAGGCAGGGAGAGAGAGGAGGAAGCAAGCTCTCTGCAGAGCAGAGAGCCTGATGTGGGGCTCGATCCCAGGACCCTGGGATCATGACCTGAGCGGAAAGCAGAGGCTTTAACCCACTGAGCCACCCAGGCGCCCCGCCTTCTTCTTAATTCTTATATAATTTCATCCATATTCCTATTATCAAATTTACCATTTTCTATTTTGTATAAAGTTATATATTGCCTGTAATAGACAGTAAGTTCCTTTAAGGCAAACTTTTATTTATTTTTATTTATTTATTTAATTTTATTTATTTGAGAGAGAATGAGAGAGAGAGAGCATGAGAGAGAAGGTCAGAGGGAGAAGCAGACTCCCTAAGGAGCTGGGAGCCCGATGCGGGACTCGATCCTGGAAGTCCGGGATCATGACCTGAGCCGAAGGCAGTTGCTCAACCACCTGAGCCACCCAGGCGCCCCTAAGGCAAACTTTTAAATCATTCATTTTGATATCCTCCATGGCCTAACTCTGTCAGGTACACAGAAGGCTGAGTCATTATGATTGGTGGAACAATGGCAGTGGGGACTGGAAACTATACCATCGAAGGTGGTCCCTATACAATCAGCCTGTTCTGGAGAATTACTTTGGACCAATCCTATACCCTAAATCCTACCATGATACCTACTTGTCTCACCCAGATTTGTGGTACCTTACTTCATCTCATGATCTACCCTTATGCTTCCCTTACAACCTCTATGTCATTTCCCAATTCAACTGCTTGCAGAAACCCAAATGGGACATGATATCAACACTGTCTGGAGAACTTCCATATCTAGTCAAGGTGGAGTACAAGTGATCTGATTCACCCTTCTGCCTGAAACAACTATAAAACTCGATAAAATATATGAAACAATGATTCTCAAAACATTGGACATTATGCAAGAGAGGACAGTGATCCCTGAGAGATGGAAAACAAATGAGATGAGGCTTATGCCATCCCAGACTGCTGTCTGAAGAGTTTCCAGGCTGTGGCACAGAGTGGAAAACTAGGCAGAGCCTCTCAGAGGGAGGACATGAAACTTGGAATCAAGGAAGGCCAAAGCAACTAGAGTTGTAGGATAAAGTACTGGAAAAGAGAGCTACACGGAAAACTCCAGAGCTCTGCAGAAAAGCACTCTCTAACATTCGACAGAGTATTTAATGATCAGTGCATGAGTATAAGGAAATTACTTGAGACTAGAAGGAGAATAACCCTCTGAGGCTCGTTAGGTCCAGAAGAGTGTCTATTCCCACCAGCCAGAGTAGAAAACCTCATTAATTCAAAAGCAGTGGAGAGTACTCAGAAGGGATTTGCTTCAATAATGAGACAATATTAACACTACAAAGCTTGAAAGCAAGACATTAAAGACACAAACTGTTTCCAAGAAAGTTAACTGTGTCCTAGAACAAAACTCAAGAATAGGAATAGGAATACAAAAATATCCAGCACCCAACAAGGCAAAAGTTGTGTCTGACATCCAATCAAAAGTTACCAGGAATGCAAAAAAGCAGGAAAATATATAAAAATAATATATACAAGGGACGCCTGGGTGGCTCAGTTGGTTAAGCAGCTGCCTTTGGCTCAGGTCATGATCCCAGCGTCCTGGGATCGAGTCCCACATTGGGCTCCTTGCTCGGCAGGGAGCCTGCTTCTCCCTCTGCCTCTGCCTGCCACTCTATCTGCCTGTGCTCGCTCGCTCTCTCTCCCTCTCTCTGACAAATAAATAAATAAAATCTTAAAAAAAAAAAAATATACAAGATACCTGATTATTTAAAGTATAAATAGTAACAACGTATTGTGAAGTTATAAGTTACATAGAAATAAAATATGTGACCCCAATGGCACAAAGAAGTGGAAAAACTTAAGTATATTATTGTAAAATTCTTATACTCTATGTGAAATGATGGAATAGTATTTGAAGGTACACTGGTATAGTACAGTATAAACGTTAAAGCAATCATTAAAATAACAAGAGTTACAGCTAATAAGTCAATAAAGGAGGTAAAGCTGAATCATTAAAAAAGGGCAATTGCACCAAAAGGCAGAAAAAGAAAAGGGAGCAAAGTATAGATGGAACAAATAACAAGATGGAAGGGAAGACTCAAACACAACCATATCAATAGTGACATTAAATGCAACTGAAACCCAACAATATATAAAACAGGATAATGCATCTTGATGAACAAGTATGATTTATTCCAGGAATACAAGGATGCAGGCTGTTTTACCCTTTGAAATTCAGTCAAAGTCTTTTATCATACTGAGAGACTAAAAAAAGGAAAAACCAAATGATCATCTCAACATATGCAGAAAAATCACCTGATAAAATCAAATATCCATTCCTAACAAAAATTCTCAGCATGCTAAAACAGGATGACTCTCATTCAATTTGATAAGATGTATTCTAAAATTATGGTTAACCTCATAATAGTGAAAGACTAAATGCTTTCCCCCTAAGATCAGAAACAAGGCAAGGTCTACTCTAACTAGTTCTAATCAAACTAAGCTGTACTTTAGTTCTAGTCAGTGTAACAGCTTTGAAAAAGAAAATACAAAGCATCCAGATTGGAAAGGAAGATGTAAAACAGCATAATTGTCTACGTAAAAAAATCTAATAGAGTATATGAAAAATCTATGAGAATAAGTGAGTTTAAGAAGGTTGCAAACTAAAAGATCCATATAACATATCAATTGTATTTCATATTATGCAAAAATAAGAAATTGAAATTTAAAAATGCAATTTAGAAGTTCTTAGTGAAATAAATCTGGCAAAAGGTATGTGAGACCTATACACTGAAAACTTTAAGATATTGCCAAGGAAAAAATTAAGAATCAATATTAGGATTTCAATTATCCCCAAATTGATCTATATATCCTACATTACCCCAGTCAAAATCCCATCAGGCATTTAAAAAAAAGAAATTGAGAAGGAGATTCTAAAATTCACACGGAAAAACAAAGAACTTAGAAGAGCCAAAAGAAAATTGAAAGGAAGAGTAAGGTTCAAAGACTGTATTACCAGGTACAAGGTTACAGGTTTAAGAAAAAAAATAACACAGGATTTTTAATGAAAAAAAAATTACATTATAACAAGGACACTATACATTAAGTTACAATATATATATGTATATACACACACATTTGTACCAGGTACAAAGACTGGCTTAGTAGGTAGGTTGAGTGTCTGCCTTCAGCTCAGGTCATGATCCCAGGGTCCTGGAATTGAGCCCTGCATTGGGGGGGGGGTGGTCTTTGCTCAGTGGGGAGCCTGACTCTCCCTCTCTCTCTGCCTGCCATTCTCACTGCCTATGCTCTCTCCCCCTCTCTCTCTGACAAGTAAAATCTTAAAAAAATGTTTTTTAATAAAAAAATTTAAAAAAAAACAACAAAGGCTGTATTACCTGACTCCAAGACTTAAAGCTATAGTTATCAAGACAATGTGCTACTGGCATCAATACAGACCCAACTTTTCCAATCTTGGTACTACAGACATTTTGAACCAGACAATTCTTTATTGTAGGGACTGTTCTATACATTGTACAATGTTGAGCAGAAGCTCTGGCTTCTATCAGAAACCAGTAGTATTTCCCTAGCTATCAGTACTGAAACTGTCTCCAGACTTTGTGTAACATCCCCTAGAGGCAAAATTGCCCTGCTTGAGACCACTGAGATAGACAATGTATCAGTGAAAAAGAACAGAGTCCAGAAAGTCACCCAAATGTACGTGATCAATGAATTTTTTCATCAAGGGTATAAATGTAATTCAACAGAGAAATACAGTCTTTTCATAAAATGGTACTGATATAATTGGGTATTCATATGCAAAATGTATATACATGTGCTATGTATATAAAAATTAACTCAAAATAGATGACGCACCTAAATGTAAACTCAAAGTTATAAAATTTCTGAGAAGAAAACTGGAGAAAAATCTAATCTTGGGTTAGGCAAAGATCTCTTACACAAAAGTATGATCCACAAAGGAAAAAAAAGATACACTGGACTTAATCACAATTAAGAACTGCTCTTTATGGGGTGCCTGGGTGGTGCAGCTGTCATGATCCCAGGGTCCTGGGATGGAACCCCGCATCCAGCTCCCTGCTCAGTGGGGAGCCTGCTTCTCCCTCTTCCTCTGCCTGCCGCTCACCCTGCTATGCTCTATCAAATAAATGAATAAAATCTTAAAAAAAAGGACTTGTATCTAGAATATGCTTTCTAAACCTCTCTAATAAAAAAATAACAATTCCATTTAAAAATGAGGTAAAGAGGGGCACCTGGGTGGCTCAGTGGGTTAAAGCCTCTGCCTTCGGCTCAGGTCATGATCCCAGGGTCCTGGGATCGAGCCCCGCATCAGGCTCTCAGCTCAGCAGGGAGCCTGCTTCCCTTCCTCCCTCTCTGACTGCCTCTCTGCCTACTTGTCATCTCTGTCTGTCAAATAAATGAATAAAATCTTTTTAAAAATGCCCAATCTCTGGGGATTGTAAGTTGTTTTAAAAAAATGAGGTAAAGATCCAAACAGACACTCCACTAAAGAAGATATACAGATGGCATGTAACACATGAAAAGATGTTCAACGGCATTGGTCATCACAGAAATGGAAATTAAAATCCCAATGAGATACTACTACATACCTATTACAATGCCTGTAATATAAAAGGCAGCCCCTACCAAGTATTGGCTAGAACTCTCATATACAGCTGACAGGAATGTGAAGTGGTATAACCACTTCAGAAAAATCACTTGAGTTTCCTAAAATGTTAAATATATACCTACCACATAACCCAGGTATTCCACTACTATTTACTTAAGAGAAATGAAAGCATATATTCATAAAAAGACTTTTACACAAATGTTCATAGCAGCTTTATTTGTAATAGCCAAGAACTGTAAACAACCCAGCTAGTCATCAACAGGTGGATGGATAGACAAATCATGGTATATCCATACAAAGGAATACTACTCAGCAGTAAAAAGGAACAGGCTATTCATATATTCTGACACAGATTAATCTGAAAATAACTATGCTGAGTGACAAGAGTCATAAAAATGTTCATACCAGATAGTTTTTATAAAATTGTAGCCAAAGCAAACTGATCTCTCATGACAGAAAGCAAGTCAGTAGTTGTTTGGGGATGGTGAGGTAGGAATGCGAAACAGAAGAAGAGGGAAAGGATTATAAAGAGGCACTAGGAGCTTTAGAGGTGATGGATATGTTCATTATCTTGATTATGGTAATAGTTTCATAGATGTATACATATATCAAAACTTATTAAATTGTGCACTTTAAATATGTGCAATTTATTTAATGTCAATTATACCTCAATAAAAATATTTTAAAAAACTCTAATATCGGACTCCTACTCTGTCCTCTGGTTTTAGAATTCTTTTTTTTTCCTAATTGAGATATGATTAACACATTAAGTTTAAGGTATACAATATGTTGATTTGGTAATTTATATTTTGCAATATATTACCACTACAGTTAGCTAATAACCACTATCATGTCACACAATTATTCTTTCCCTTTTATTACCCCCCCATTCTTTCCTTTTAGATGTAGTCTCTGAGCAACTTTGAATATTATAATGCAGTATTACTGATTATAATTACTATGCTGTACATTAGAATTCTAGAACTTATTTACTGATTGCAAGTTTTACCCTTGAACATTTCCCCTGCACATTTTCAAAGGTTTTCAATATTAACCATACAACTTATTTATTTTTCTCATGAATCAAATTTAGAATCCACTAGTTTTTTTAAGATTCTGATTTTATTCCTAAAGTTTTAAGACTTCAGTCAGCAACAAATATTTGCATTATTTAACAATAGTTTTCATAGTTAATGTGTATGTGGCAAAAGTACACTAAGGCTTTGCCATTACAACTAAGTTAATTAAGTAGAATTACAGACATTTAGATACCAAAGCAATACACCATTTAAGATGTCTGAAGCTAAATCAGCTGATAGGGAATAGTTAATACAGTACCCCTTCTGGAGACAGTAAGATTTTCTACAGTACTACAAAATAGGCAGGTGGAATAAAGCGGGGAAAAAAAAAAAGAAAGAAAAAAGAAAAGGAAAGAAGAGAAAAGCCAGAATGGAAAACACTGATGATCCCTCCTTTTTAGCCAAGAAATATAAAGCTGTACTTAAAGATGTCACAATGCCAAGATGTGAGAAAAAGCAATTACTAATACCTTATTACATGCATTATATTAAAATGTTGATGGTTGGCTGAGCTGAGAGTACTGAATGCATATATGTCCCTAAATGGAATGATAACAGGAGTTACTGGTAGTTATGCTGAAAAACTTTCAAGTTCCAAATTGAACATAAATTTCTAGCCAAAGTTCACAGGTAATTAAAGTGTTTATTTAACATCTTTAAGAGGAACAAAACTACCACTATCCCCAGAAAAAGTATAAAAAGAAAACTACCAACAAGTTTAAGAAAAAAAATAACACAGGATTTTTAATGAAAAAAAAAATTACATTATAACAAGGACACTATACATTAAGTTACAATATATATATGTATATACACACACATTTTAAAACTTTTTAAAAAATCTGGTACAAATTAAATGACATCTTTCACATACTCACATGATTAAGTCTGTATTTTGACAAGATGTAAAAATGAAACACAAGCTGGTGGGCCTCAAAATCAGAAACTGCAATGCAGGACCAGCTTCCAAAATCTATTTTCTATCATTTTTGTGACTTTTAGAAAACATTTACCTTGGATAAGACAATGTACTTAGTATAAAAGCTTTTTCTCTTAAGTATGTTAACTGCTTATGGAGAAATTAATATTGAAGGAAAAAGCCCACCATGGCAGTGTTTATCTATAACTCACTGTAGTATATATAAAGTTCAACAGGAGGCTTTGGAACATGGAAACTACAATGATGAAAAAAGCTCAGCTGTAATTATGAATTTCTAACTGTTTATTTTGAATGTCCAACTCACTACTACATATATTACAATTTGCAATACATCACACAAAAGAGCAGATGTCAAAGTTTGCTGTAGAGCTGTTAGGAGAATGCGAAATATAGATACTGAAAGTTTTATGCACTCGTATTTAATACCCTGTGCATTTAAAAAATAATTGAATATTTAAAATATGTAAACATACTTTAAAAAAAGTGATGCTAAGCACCTTTAAAATACAATACTGATATATTGTGACTGAACATGCATTTAGAGGACACATGAATTTTTAAAAATTTAGAAACTATTTTTATAGAGCTACTCATTGAAATACTTACATGAAAATATTGATAGTTCCAGTTTCTACCTAAAAACCAAAAGAGTATACAATTAGGGACTGAAACCTTCCTTCATGCTCTTTTTTAATTTTGCTTTTTGTTTGTGAGGAGGATGCACTGTAACTTTCTGTCCTCATAAAAACAAAACAAAAAACGAGTACCAGAGAGACATTCACATAGAATGAAGTGAGAGAAATATTTTTTAACTGTTTTGTTACAACTGTGTTTTGTTAAGTGCCAAAGTCTGAATCCTCTAACATCTCTCATTCTCGTAGGTAACTCACTAAAGTTTGTATCTTAACAAGCATTTCTCCTTAACAACTCAACATCAAAAAAGAAAAGAATGTCTCCAAAGGAACATAGTTAAATTGGTAAAATATTTAATAAGCTATTGCCATTAAAAAAAAGTGAAGATTACTTAAAATCTTGAAAACAGTTTCCATAAACTGGAAATAACAAATGAAAAGAATATTATCTACAATGTAACACTACAATATAAATTTAGACTTACACCCTTTAAGTACACACAGATTAAGAGAAATCTGGGTTTGAGGTAATTAAGGGCTGTGTTTAACTTAGAGTAACATAATCAGATTTGGCAGCCTGCCTCTAAAATGCTGACATCAAATATTTTCAGTTCTTAGAACAGTTAGCTATTCTAACTAATAATCATGTATCTAATTAAATATTAACTTTGTATTAAATAGGGGCATAAATAATACATTTTATATTAAATAGGGTATAAATCTAAAGAGCAAGATGTTTTATTAAAGTTCCACTCACTTCTAATATAACAATGCTTTATACTTAGATACATATGTACCTGCAACAATTAAAATGAATTAAGAATGGGAGACTGGATTTAGAAAAGCTAAAAATGACTCATATTCTTGTAAAATATTAAGGTTAAATTTCATATTATATCTCATATCCTTTGAATAGTAAACATTCATATCCATTTGAAATCCTTATTATTTTAAAATAAAAGCTTAAATATACCCACACATGGTCCCTGGGGTTAAAAAAAAAAAAAAAAGCCTTTACGTTGATTTCTTGACAGTTTATAATTCACATTTCTAGTTTGCCAACCTTCCAGAAAACAGAAGCTTACAATGAATAAAGTGGTTAGTACTTATTCAGTATTTCGAGTAAATATACTTACTCAACAAGTAAATATACATACACATCAGTTGTTTTAAAGTTTTAAATATGAACTAATTTTTTAACTACAAATACTTACCTTGAAATAGCATAAATTCTAATACCACCAATTCACTAAGAACTCTGGCATAGAAAAATAAATACAACTCAAATTCTTTTCCAACCAGAGCTGAATCTTCAATACAAAACAGGAAAAAAAAAAAAAAATCTCCTGCTGACATCAAAAAGTCCCCCAAATCATCTGTAAAAACCAGGGGAAGTCTGTTATTCTTTCTGAATTCTCTCAATTTCTACATTTTCCTAACCATAAGTAGTGCTTTACCTACAATACTATATAAATCCATGCAATATACATTTATTTCTGTGTTTTATCTGATTAGTTCAAGTTAAAATTATGAGTACTTACCAAGACACTTTAAATTTCTATTAGATGACCATTAGTATGCTATTGGTTTGTAGTTTGAAGTATAAAAAATTATAATGGAAGAAGCCAAAATGCAACTACTGTTTCCACAGATGAGAATGCTGGGCTTCATGTTATGATTTAAATCTACTACTGTTTTATCTTCCCTAATGTGACAGACTACAAATAATCTCTCACCTGTCTGCTATAATGTAAAGAATTTCTTCACAACTTTAAAAAGAGGCAGTAAGTTCTTCTATCACTTTTAAAAATCAACAGTCACACACACACACACACACACAGTCTCTCTCTCTCTCTCTCTCTCTCACACTATGTTTTGTTGTTTTTGTCTTTTCAGAACCCAAACTGGATATTTTCAAGAGATGAGTTATGTAACTATTTGTGTTCAGACTATATTATCATGAATAAATTCAGATGATCTTTTGAAATACTGGCCTCATTAGATAATCAAAAAGCATAAGAATTATACAAAATGACAGCAGTAAAATAGCTTCCAAAAATATGGACTTGGCAACAAACATATCAGTTTTAAATCAAAGTTGCTCATTGAACTAGTCTTTAGTCCATCTATCACAATACTGCACTTTGACAATATTCACCTTCTTTTTTATAACATCAGAAGTTACTCAAATTATAAATTCTGAAAAGCTTCAATAATTTATGTGGCAGATAATTTCTTACAGTCCAAATTTTTTTTTGCTTCCATAGACAATGCTGGTTCTTTGGGTTCTTGCTTAACTTGGCTCAGAGAAATGGTACCTTCTGGATTTTCTTCAACTTTAAAACCAAACATAAAAGAAAAACCCTAAAGGTTAATGTAAACTTATAACACTGGAATCTTTATAATTATATGAATTTAGAAGCAAAGCAAAAAACAGTCGTTTTTTAAAAAACAGTCTGTGTATTTGAGAACTCAGTACTTCTGACATCTTAGTAGTCATTCATAATAAATTCTTTCAGGATGTGTATACCTGAAACTAATGTACTACTGTATGTCAACTAAACTACAATAAAAAAATGTAAAGAAAAAGAAAAATAATAAAAAATTAAATGTTGAGAAGTTTAAAAAATGTTTCTTCAGTATGCTTCTGGTAATGAAAACAAGAAGAGACTAAGAAAACCAGAGTTCCTCTCCTCTACAGATGCTTTGATAAAAAAGCAGTCCATAATTTCACGAAAGTATGAGGACTATGTCATATTTAAATTTAACTGCCTTTAAAACTATGAGTAAACAAAAGTCAGGAAGCCTCCTATTATTGGAAAATGGTTTTTTGCAAACAGTAGGTACATGTATTACAAATTTACAGATTTGTTACCACTCTACTATGGCTTCCATATGTGGCCATATATCAAGGCAAATACGCCCTCCCTAAAGAAACTCAACTACATGAGTACTTTAGAGAAAAATATGCCTCCTCTTAATGGATAGTTCTGACTTAGCTGTACAAGTTGTATGTCTGCTTATCTGAAACGCTGCACAATGCACTTACCACTCTGAATTTAAAGTACTTATGACCAGATTAATCTGAACGCGGCGCACCAGCAACACTATCTTGAACTGGCAGGTGAGATGTCTCTTTCTCAGGGATACCAGTTTTTTAGTTGCTAAAGGGAACCAAGATTAAGGGGACCAATATTTGCTCAGGCAAGTGTGTTGAACACCCCTAATGCTTGTCACATATGGATGTGTTAGAGTTTAGCCCACACCATAAAGAAAACCAGTAGAAGATGGATTTGAGTGACCCTCAGGATTCACATTCAGGTGAAGTAGTCCCTTAGGTCATGATCTAACTTGATAAATCATGCAAGTTCAGATCCAAAGAGGGTCTCCTTTAAAGCAATTTGATTAGAGTTCCCAGAAATACCTTGGTACAACATGGAGGAAGCATGTTAGAATGGAAAGAAACTTTGAAGGCAGATAGATCTGGGTTAAAATCCCTGCTCTATCACTTTTAGGTAATTATTTAAGCTCTCTGAGCCTTGATTAACCTATCTGTAGAATGGGGACACCACCAACTATTACATGAAGTTCTGAGGATTAATTCACCTATATTCCTTTCCTTCTTTTCTACTAAACTTCTACTAAACTTATTCAGTAGTGACAACTACTGAACCACAGCTCTCCAGATAAATTTTCTTAAAAGTAACAATTCCAAAAAATTTAAAATAAAAAAGTAACAATTCCAAAAAATTTTAAAAATTAAAAATTTAAAATCTTTTAAATTTTTTGGAATTATTACTTTTAAGAAAATGATTCTTTTCTGGAAGGAACTAACTTAACCTTTTCCTTACCCAGAAGAATGAAGACTAAGAATTGAGGGTAAATACTTTGTATGTTCTAGGGATTTCTATGAAGATTTTTGTTCTTCAATGCAAACTGCAAATCTTTCTCCACAAAAGTTCACAGTCCAAAAAAATCTATGTGAAAGGGAGTGACGTAGGTCAAGTAGGAGTAGGTTGACTGGGTTTGTTACAAAGTGAAGTTAACGAGGTCTTGGATTAAACCCAAGTCCCTAAGGCTTAACTAGTTCCCTTTCAATTTCCATAGAACTCAACATTAAAGTTTATAACTCAAAATCTTTAACATTTATGTCTGTCCACTTCATTCCATTTTTCCTTGTAACATTTTTTTCCATAGTAACTTTTACACTATAAGTTCTCCTTTTAAAGTTTCTCATTTTATGGGGCACCTAGGTGGCTCCATCAGTTAAGTGGCTGCCTTCGGCTCAGGTCATCATCTCAGGGTCCTAGGATTAAGCCCCACTCTGGGTTTTCTGCTCGGTGGGGAGTCTGCTTCTCCCTTTCTCTCCACTCCTCCCCCCTGCTTATGCCCTCTCTCTCTGTAATAAATACATACATAATCTTTGAAAAAATAAAATTTCTCATTTTTTTATGTATTCTACAATTACCCTCGATTTCGTATCACCACAGATATTCTATGTAAACTGAGGTAATTAGAGAATAATTTTGATGGAGAAGAAAAAATTAAAAAGCTCAGAAGTTACTATGCTCTTGATATTTTCCCCTTTTTCTAGTAGTTTCACTTTATTTATATTTTATAAACCCCTGAGTAGAAATGATTATTTTTTTATGTAGTGTAACAGTAATAATAGTCCAAAAAGGTTAAAAATAAAATCACAAGTTGCTTTTAACTTACTAATAGCTGGGTGGCTATCTATAATCTGTATTGGAATGGTCTGCCCATTTCCCAGCAGAATCCGGTGAACACCTCCTTCCATATTCTCTGCATCCTCAACATCTCCAACTTCCACCAGCTGGTCCATTGCAGCCAGATTTTGATCTGGTCCTGGAAGGCTAGTCATGGTAGAGGCAATAATGCTACTGTTTGGGGTTAGGCATGTATCTGTTTGAAGACTATGACTTTGACCAAGCAGTAGAGAACTATTATTCATTACAGTACTTTCTAATGAATCCAGAAGTCTTGAAGGACTGGAGGAAGGGTGGTTATTTACTGATATCACAGCCGGTGATCCATCAGGAGAAGTGAATCTTGGTTGCAACTGCAAACCCTTTTAAACCGAAAAGAGTTACATCAAAATGTTTAAATTTACTAAGTATAATTTTCTCATAGGATATATTATTCTTTTGACACATAATTGGAATAAAATAGAGGAGTATAATTACTAACAAATATCGAGGACAGAAACAAGAATCAAAGGAAAAGTAGTACAACTAAACTTTATTGCATGCACAGTCAACTCCAACTTTTTAAAAATGTATTATTTAAATGATCTTATATCAAGATACAAAAACATCAGGAAATTAATAATAAAAACATCTGTGATCATTATTATAATTCTATAATAATTCTATAACATCCCTAGAAGAAGAGAGATTAAGGAAGAAAGGGAAGGGCTTCAGTTTTGTCTATTTCACTGGATACCTACCTGTAGTTGTGTAAATATTTTTGGTTGAAATGAGGAAAGTGAAGAAAGCAAGTGGGCCGGCTCTGGAGACAAAGAACCCCTTGTCTGGTTTGTTTCCACTTTGGTGTTAATTGATTCCCCTGGTGAATTTCCTAAGTTATATGAAAAAAAAAATCATCTATCATAACAAAATAATGTTTATGGTTTCTATGTTACATGACACTACATTTTATTACAACACTTACTATTACAATTAGAATAGGAAATAAATTCAAAGGTTTGAAAAGGACTTTAAGAAGTTCTTTTGTTCACTGTTTCCAGACCTGGTAGAATCAGAATCACTCAGGAACTTTTTGAAAATATAAATTCTGAGGTTCAACCTCCATTAATTTTAATTCAGTATATCTAGGATGTGATGTTAGAAACAGTAGTTTTTTCCTTGAAAGATTATGTATTTGTAGCTCTAATCTAGCCCATTTTCCATGCTATGATGCTAGACTACCTCTAAACTTCTGTGGATGTGTGAAACCTACGGAGCCTCTCAATTACAGAGACCAAATTTAATTCATCTTTGGTAGCCCTAATGCCTAGGACAATGCCTGACATGAAGCAGGTCCTCCAAAATAACAGCATTAAATTTCTTTCAATAACTCATTTTGGAATAAATGACTAAGAGTAAAAATCTCTGTTTTCTTATTATCTCAATTGCTAAAGTAATTGTCCTTAGGGAATTATAATCCCTCTCATGTAATTTCTATGTATGAATCCAAATATATTAATCTCTTTAAGTCAATCAAAAACCAATTATCAACAACTGTTTATTGCTTCCATACTGAAACTAAGTAAGTTTTCAAAATGGCCCTGGCGTGAGACAAGGATGGAATTAAGCACTAGCTAGCTTTTCTCTGTACCCTTCAACATGCTACTCAGTTTTTAAACCTCAGTTTCATCTGTAAAATCAGGATAATAAGAGAATCTTCTTCAAGGGACTGTTGAGAAGATTAAACAGTACTTTCACATTTCTTGGCTTCATTAGCTCTCTTTTTAAAATTGAGGTATAGGTGATACACAATGTTACAACAGTTTCAGCTATAGTGACTCCACAAGTTTGTATGTTGTGCTATGCTCAGCCCAAGTGTAGCTACTCTCTGCCACCATACAATGCCATTACAGTACCATTGACTGTGATCCCTTTTATCCCTGTGACTTGTTCATTCCAGAACCCGAAACCTCTATCTCCCACTCCCCTGCACCCATTTTGCCCATCTCCCACCACTCCCCCGACTCTGGCAAGCATCAGTTTGTTCTCTGTATTTATGCGTCTGTTTCTGCTTTTCATTTGCTTATTTGGTTTTCAGATTCTACATATAAATGAAATCACATGGTATATATCTTTCTCTGTCTGACTTATTTCACTTTCTGGCTTCTTCATTTCTATTTGTCCTTGCACTTCACTCTGCTGCAGTCACCCACTACTACTATCATACCCTCGACTCTTCTATATCTAAAAATATCTACTTCAAATATCCCATTCTTTGATCACAACCTCTTATTCTTCCAGGGATTTTGCTTAAGTACTTCACTACAATTATTCGACCTCATGTGAACCTCCAGTCCTTTGATTCCTCGGTTTTCTTCAGATACATCAACTTATCACTTAATAAACTTCTCTCCCCATCTAGCTTAGTCGAATCCCACGGCTATAGCTTCAGTCACTCTACTGAAAATCCTCTAATCTCCCTTGCTTCTTTGTACTTTTGTTACAACCCCTGGTAAAATCTGAACACTGAATGAAAATGGCTTCCAGTGCCTATATATGCGAAGCTGAATGCCACTGATAAAGAAACTTGCTGCTACTACTAATACCAATTCATGATCACCAACTTCAACAGGACCTCCACCTGTACCTGACAACCTTACAAGGTTTCTCCCATTCTCTCTCTATATATTTTAAAGTTTTTATTTATTTACTTGACAGAGAGAGACACAGTAAGAGAGGGAACACAAGCGGGGGAGAGGGAGAAGCAGGCTCCCCGCCAAGCAGGGAGCCTGATGTGGGGCTCGATCCCAGGACCCCGGGATCACGACCCAAGCCAAAGGCAGATGCCCCTCTCCCATTCTATATTATAGAAGATTTCAAATGTCCAATCTTGGTCATACTTCCCAAGATCTTTTTCACTCTTAGCACTTTTTAAGAGAAAAGAGAAACTATCAGAAATTTCCTCTACTTCTCATCATCAAAGCTATCCAGTACCTTCATCTTCATCTCTCTCTTCAGATCTCTTCTATCTGAAAAAACCTTCCCTCAACTCCGTATTCTCTTCATAGCACATTGTCTCTACTTCTTCATTCATCACTCATTCACTCTTTAACCATCCCAATGTGGCTTCTTCCCAATTCACTCAATTGAAATGGCTATGATACCTAAGCTTTCCAAACCTGATTTCATGAATATTTTTCTTTCCCCTTGTCATTACCAAATCCTATTCTTAAACCAGTATTGCCTAACTCAGTAAATGCCACTACCCATCAGTTGCTCATGGAAGAAACTCAGGAGTCATCCCAGATCATTCCTATTCTTTTACCCCCTACACCTATTCAATCAATAACCAAAACCTTTGAAAACAATTAAAATCTGTCCAATTCTAGTATAAATGCCACTAAATGTAGACTAAACCACTATCACACCTTTCATTTGGACAGCTCAAAAGGCTTCCTAAGCCCATCCTGCATATCTAGTTTTATCTCCAAGCACTGTCTATGCTTAAAACCACACCAACTTGTTCCTTGAACATGACAAGCTCTTTGTTGCTTAGCTTTCAAACACGGTATTCTTTTGATAGACAAATTCCTATCCATTCTTCAGTTCTCAGTTTAAAAGCCACTTCCTCAAGTGTTATTTCCCTACTCCCTAGATTGTTACACGTCTCTGTCACTATTCTCACACAATATTGCACAATTCTTTTATGGCAATATAACAGTAATTAGAATATATTTGCTTAGTGTCTTTTTCTCTTGATAAATTTGAAATTCAATGAAGCAAGAAACTTTTTCTTTTTTTATGTCCAGCATTTATCCCAGTGAGTACAATAGGTGCAGAACAAATGAATAATAATAAAGAAATTGAAAATTATTCTTTACGCACAGTGACTCTTAAAGGTTAAACAGCCAAAAAGAAAGAGATAATGTACTATATACAGTTATTCATTAATTTATTCTGAAGCATTTATTTAGATGTTAACTTTGTAGCAGGGATTATGGCTAGCAACTAGTTATGTTAACTTGAATGAAATATAACCCTTGCTCCTGAGGAACTCAAACCATAATGAAAGATACAGATGAACAAACAGGATATCATGGTTAAACTAAGTACAAAAGACTGAATGTCTAACTTTATATAGGGGGCGAAGTTAACTGAGCACTTAAAGCCAAATGATTGGAGAGTGAGAGGAGTTAGCCCTACAGAAGCAGAGAAAACACATTTCCAGAAGAAGAAAAAGAAGGTAAAATAAGCTTGGAATAGTAAGATAACATAGGAGTAACCGCATATGAGAAAAAGCAAACCATGTAAAATGGACAGTTTTCTGATCAAGGTATCTTAAGGTTATTATTACTGGAATTAGCATAGCTTTATAGTGATCTGTACTAGTAATCAGCCTCAAAATTTAATCATAAAGCACAAAAGCTGATTATATGAAGAAATTTATTTTTTTAAGTTTATTTATTTATTTTTGGTATTCTAGATCTACACCCACTGTGGGACTTGAACTCACAAACCCAACATCAAGAGTCATATGCTCTTCCAACTAAGCCAGCCAGGTACCCCTTATTTTTTACTTTTGTTTGCATATAGTTGACACACAATGTTACATTAGTAACATTAGTAACAGGTATATAACAGTGATTCAACTTCCCTATAGCTTATGCTATGCTCACCACAAGTATAGCTACGGAAACGGTCACCAAACATTGTGATTGTAGTATCATTGACTATATTCCCTATGCTGTGCCTTAAAAATAAAATAAAATAAAATAAAATAAAATAATTTATTTATTTGAGAGGGGAGGGAGGGAAGAGAGAGAGAATCTTCAAGCAGACTCTCCACTGAGCATAGAGAGCCCAATCTCATGACCCTGAGGTCATGATCTGAACTGAAACCAAAAAGGTTTCTAAGCCAACTGAGCCACCCAGGCGACCCTACGCCTTTCATTCCCGTGACTTATTCATTCCATAACTGGAAGCCTTCTCCTACTCGCCTTCACCCATTTTGCCCATCCCACACCACCTCTCCCCTTTGGCAACCATCAGCTAGTTCTCTGTATTTCTAAGTCTGATTCTGCTTTTTGTTTATTCATGTGTTTTGTTCATCAGAGTCCACATATGAGTGAAATCATATGGTATTTATCTTTCTCATTAGAAGTTTGATTTATTTTACTTAGCATAATACTCTCTAGGTCCATCCATGTCATTACAAAAGGGAACGTGTCATCCTTTTTTACAGCTGAATAACATATATGAGAAAGTAACATGTAAGTATATATGTTTAAACAGCTAGAATTATTTTGACAAATCCTAACATAGTTGTTCCTACCTTTTTTGGCCATGGTTACTTTATCCATGAAAAAATTTTGATTAGATGAGATAATATCTTCAGTGTCTTCCAGTTTTAATACTGATTTTATTTAAAGATATCCAAAATAACCTACCTTCTGCAAATGTAACTGTCACAGTCTCTCTGAGAATATGCCCATTATCTGCAGTCCATTGAAGCTGGAATGGGAACATTTATTTCAGTAAAAACAATAAAGCATTTATATTAAAAAATGTTTTAAAACATCAATACAACTATCATATTTTATTCAGTGATAGTGTAACTGTGTTTTATTCAGTAATTACACTCTCTTCACTTGTTTACATTCTCAAAACATGAGTATACTTCACTATCCAAATACAATAGCTTCCCAAGTTCAGGTAGTAAGAATTTGGATAGCAAGTACAGATGGCAAAGATTATTGCTAACCAAATCCATTTTACTTCCCGAACTTTGGATAGTGAATAATTAAGAGAGTCTGGGATGGAAAAGAATAGTAGCACTAGCTTAAAATCTGAATCTATTTAGGTAAGAAGACAATTAATAATAGTAAAAATTTGGGAAGCAAAGGGTATTGCTACTGAGATTTTTTTTTTTTTTTGAAAGATTTATTTATTTATTTTAGAGAGCAAGAAGGAGCACATGTAAGCATTGGGGAGAGGGAGAGGCAGAAAGTCATGACCTGAACTGAAGTCAAGAGATGGGACACTTAACTGACTGAGGCACCCAGGTGCCCCACTACAAAGGTTTTAATGCTATAATTACTCTCTGTATTATAATTAGTAGTTTTTGTATTATACTTTTCAGAGTAAGCAAAATTTTCATAGAACCGACCAATATTCTGAGGGAAATTAGAGTATCACAATATGAGATAAAATTGATATCCATAGACGGCATATATAATGAACACCATCCCTTTGTGTATTCAAGTCTGAACTATTCTACTGAAACTTGTCTATTTTTTTTTTTAATTCAAAGATTTTATTTTTTAGGGGCGCCTGGGTGGCTCAGAGGTTAAGCCTCTGCCTTCGGCTCAGGTCATGATCTCAGGGTTCTGGGATCAAGCCCCACATCGGGCTCTCTGCTCAGCAGGGAGTCTGCTTTCCCCCCTCTCTCTCTCTGCCTGCCTCTCTGCCTACTTGTGATCTCTGTCAAATAAATAAATAAAATAAATCTTAAAAAAAAAAAAAGAAAAACTACTATTTCTTCTTTTTAAAAAAAAAGGTTTTATTTATTTGAGAAAGAGAGAGAGAGCACGAGGAGCAGGGGCAGAGGGAGAAGAGAAACAGACTCTCTGCTAAGCAAGAAGCCTGACACAGGGCTTGACTGCAGGACCCCAGAATCATGACCCAACCTGAAGGCAAATGCTTAACTGACTGAGCCATCCAGGTGCCCCTCCCCCACTTTTTTAAAAAGATTTATTTATTTCAGGGGTGACTCAGTGTCTCAGTCGGTTAAGCAGCTGCCTTTGGCTCAGGTCATGATTCCAGGGTCCTGGGATTGAGTCTCGCATTGTGCTCCCTGCTCAGTGGGGAGTGTGCCGCTCCCCTTGCTTGTGCACACTCTCACTCTCTCTGTCAAATAAATAAATAAATAAATAAATAAAATCTTAAAGAAAAAGATTTATTTCAGTGAGAGAGAGAGCTCAGGGCGGGAAGGGCACAAGAAGAGGGAGAGAGAAACTCAAGCAGACTGCGCACTGAGAATGGAGCCTGACGCAGGACTCGATCTCGTGACCCTGAGATCAGAGCTGAGCTAAAACCAAGAGCTGGGTGCTTAACAAACTGTGCCACTAAGGCACCCCTAAAACTACTATTTTTATATGTTTATGCTTATATGTTTATATAAACATGTTTATGTTTATATGGCTACAGTTATTTATACGGCCTAATAACAACCACTCCATTAGGCCAAATAGTAAGAGAAGTTGAGAAAGATTCTATAATAAAACAAAGAATTACAATTGTAATCCTACCGTTGCTGGAATAATCTCTGAGTTATACACATTATCTCCATTTCTTAAGGACTTCTGTACCTCATGAATGTGATTTTTAATATCATTTACAGTTGGAAAAAAGGATAAATTATGTCTCTCAGGTACTTCATCAGGTTTAAATAGTTCTCTTTCTACAAATTTTCTGTGGAGAGCATAAAACAGAATAAAAACATAAACAGCCTAGTAATACACTTCAGATCAAAGGAGAAAATGGTTCTTTTTTAGCACAAACTTCTGTAAATTATGGTTTACAGCTTTATAATTTCTATTTTCCCCTTAATTTTTTCTGCATGTTAAATCAAATAAATCATGCAGATTAAAGCAAATATAATACTTTCATCGATTAAATACTTCGATATCTAGAGTAAGCTTGGACATTTTTATAGGAATCATTATCGTCAGTTTAAGCATAATACGTTTTGAATGCTATGTCAGGCAGTGTACTGAAACTTCACGTCAAGGATCTCCTTTAATGCTTACTGTAATTCTGTGAGATAAGTTCAATTATCATTCCCACTTTACAGATAAGGGAACTGAGGGCTGTTGAAGTTAAATAATTTGCCAAAGTTATACATCTAGCCAGTAAGCAAGAGAGCCTGGGCCTACACCCAGCTTATTGTATAAACATCATGTTACTCTGCTGCCAAAAGGCATCACAATATGAAATATGACCTGATTGAATTTAAGTAGACCAAAGAGAAGTATAGAAATAGAAGGTGGCATTGACACACCAATATATAAAAAATGCATAAAAAATTATAAAGTCCAATATTTATATGGTTTATGCATTACATTCTATAGATCATACTGCAGAGCTGAATTGTACCTCTGTTCTTAAGGTTCAAGTTTAGTAAATAATGTATGGCTTTACCAAATTTTGGCTCTGTTCTAACAATGCCCCAATGAAAATGAATGTAAGATGTCTGAGAAAACTGCTAAATGCATTAACCAAGACATAATCCTAGGAAAAATACTCATTGTGTTATTCAGATTAGACTACATAATAACCAGTAGGAATAAGGCCAGTTAAGTACCAGAAATCACAGTAAAAGAGCACAGGCTGTAGCATTAGATCTAGATTTCAGTTCTGCCTCTACCTCTTGAGCCAGTTATTTAACCACTTGTAGTACCTGCTTTCTCATGTGCGGGATGGAGGTAAATACACCCACTTTATATAGTTGCAAGAATAAATGAGATCATGAGTATTGTATCCTGAGAATCAGTAACACTGGACTAGAGTGCTACATGTAAACTTCCATCATACAAAGAACTATCCATGTTCTTTTGTTATAATACAATTTCATTGCATTTCAAATAGCTTAAGTAAGTATCCTGGTCTAGGTTTTAAAATCTTTGGCTCTACTAAGGTTTTTTTTTTCTATAAAGCCATTTATTATGTAATTCAATTTATATATAATTCAGAAATAGTCCAATTTGCTAAATTTGAGTATGGAATATTTCAAATGAGTAAGCTGAATCATTACTCACGGCTTGCCAAGTATCTGCTAGAAAATGATCAGTTCATAAATAAGATTATTTTAATAAATTAATAAATTATATTCCTTAACTATTCTGATACCATATATCTTGGAAAATGTCTATGATGATAAATATATTATTTAAACCAACAAACAATAATGAAAAATATAAAAGAACAATTTGTTTTTACTGTACCTTAGCTGTTTCCTTACTGTATATACTTGTTCTATTCCCTGTGACACTAATTCTTGAATCTTGTGTGCTACTTGAGGATGTAGACGTGAGGGTAATGCACAGTTCTCATCCCTAATTGCAGTTTCCTCTTCTTCAAGAGAAGAGACAGGAAAAGGGGAAGGTGGCAAAGGGAGGCAGGAAGTCTCTAATTCATGGTACTGATGAGCTTGCTTTGTAGGTAACTGTACATACCACCTTATAAGAAGAAATATTTAAAATTACGTTACTAAATGAAGGCAAGAATCATAGTTACTTATGTTAAAACTCAACAAGAAAAAGAATAATCTTTTTTTAAAAAAGATTTTATTTATTTATTAGACAGAGATCACAAGTAGGCAGAGAGGCAGGCAGAGAGAAGAGGAAGCAGGCTCCCTGCTGAGCAAAGAGCCGATGCAGGGCTCGATCCCAGGACCCTGGGATCATGACCCGGGCCAAAGGCAGAGGCTTTAACCCACTGAGCTACCCAGGTGCCCCAAGAATAATCTTTTAAGAAAAGATGATATATCATATTAAGTAAATATAACAGAGAGAGAAGAACAAACTCCCCACTGAGCATGGAGTCTGACACGGCTTGATCCCACAACTCCAAGATCATGACCTGAGCTGGAACCAAGAGTTGGAACACCGAACCAAATGAGCCACCCAGGTGTCCATATCCAAAAGTTTTCTTGTTTTATTTTGTTTTTACAAAAACTATATTGCACTTAATCCCACTGTACTACTGTAAATTCTTCCTGTGGATGAACACGTAAAGAAAAGTAAGAAAGCCAGCCAACATTCTTCTTATGTAAACTCTGAAGCACAAAAAGTATATAAAATAGAGTTTTATGTAGGGCTTAGAATTAATTTCTGGCTGCTATAGGTAATCAAAGATGGGTTAAAAAATATATATGTAGGTGACTATAAGTTTGGCTCCTAAGAAATATCAGAAACAAAGTATGAAATATATAATTATATGTGTTGCTAAAGACATATTTGTCATTTTGGGGAAAACCTTCCATAAGGTATACATAACTCTTTGGTAAGCATTATCAGAACATGTGGTTGATAAACTCAATGGCTTACACAGTGGCAAATTTTAATACCTAGGGAATTGCTAATGAGACATCTCCCTTATAAAAACCATTCTTAATGAAATAATTAAAAGACATATTTATAATCTCTCTTACAAAAAATATCTTGTAAATGGAGCTAATTTGTAAAAATAAAATAATAATATAAATGTCATACCTAAGAACACCGCCAGCATCTACCAAGTTCTTCTTTAGCATGTTAAAGGCTTTTTCCTGCTCCATTCGGATTATTTTCCTATCAATTTTGGGGTCTGTAGGAACTCTGTATTCAGGAAACTTCTGTACCTTTTTAATGTAAATCCTGTTTGTAAGTAAAAGAAGAATTTCTTTCATTATAATATCAAGAAAATCAAATTTACCAAGTGGAGGTTTATGCATTGAAGTTTAGAGAAAAATCAATTAAACTAGAAAGCATCAGCGGATTATGTTGAAAAATAAGCCATATTCTCAGTGTGCAATATTTAGCAAAATAACAATAATCAAGACATCAGGAAAAATATCTGAATATTTATGGATATTAACTTTTGTTTCTGGATTTGCCTCTTCCCAATTCTCCTGGAAGCCATAAAAAACTCATGCCTCGGGTTCTGGGAGGGTGCTGGCAGGAGGGGAGGGGCGCAGCTGTGGCAGCTGGAGGATGGAGGAGGAGCACATGCTGCACTGTTGGTTCTCTGTGTGGCAGCCACTGTTCAGAAGCCTTACCATTATGTGTCATTCTTCCATTCCTCAGAATGTGAAGGATTATTTACTTGATGATGGAACCCTGGTGGTTTCAGGAAGAGAAGATCCACCAAGTTCTTAGCCAAACAGTGATAATAGGGCAGAAGAAATACAGTAGTCGGATGATGAGAACACGGATACCCTTATGGCACCAGAATTTTCCAAAGTCACCACTAAAGGTCAAGAAGCTATCAACTCCCTGGGGAGGGGTGGTATTTCCTAAGCTTAACTGGAGTGCCCCAAGGGATACATACTGGATAGCAATGAACAGTTCTCTGAAATGTAAAGCCCTCAGTGAAGTCTTTCTACTGTTCAGGAGTTCTGATTTCATCAGTCACAACTTCAGTCAACCATTTTTTCATTGTACTGATGATTCTCCACATCCCTGTATAGAATATGAGCTTGTTCTTTGAAAATGGTATGAACTGATTCTTCAGCCTTCTGTTACACAAATCGTAAAGTGACAGTTCAACCCTGTCTTACGTGAGTTACTGACTTCCCAAAGACTTTGCAGACCCGTCTACTGGGAAGGATGCTGATAAACTCATTGATTTTCATAAGCTGAAAAGAACATGGTAAGAGGATGACTGATGAGAGCACCAGAGTTCAAGTCCCAGGTAAAGAGGAAACTACCTTGGTGTCAAGGAGGCTACTTTCAACTCACAACTTCCTGTTACCCCATTCTTTTGGGGTGGGAGGCAATGTGAAATCAATACTTTTTTATATTCATATACAATAAGCCTGAAATAAAGGGAGGAACATTGCTACTAGTAAAAATAAATGATAATTAGATCTTAAACATAAACAAAAAACTCATGCCTAGATTAATTTAATAGCCTTCTGGGCCTCTTGGTCTCGTTCCTTAAATCCTCTTGATATATTAATACTACAATAATTCTTCACATTTGTACTTCTCTGTTGAAGAATCTACCTGCTTTTTAATCGAGTACAAATTTCTTGGCAGCAGTCAAGACATCCCATATGATTCTAGCTTATTTACCTAATCTAACTTTCAATTACTTCAAATGTAAAATTGCTTTTTTCGGACAAGTTTATCATTTCAATGTTCCTTCCTCCTCTGATACCAAAAATACAATCACATCATATCTTTGTTCATATAATTTCCTGACCTACAATATCTCCCCTCTCACTCTTTATCTACCCAAATGTAATCTAAACTTCAGCATTCATGTTAAGTTGTACTTTCTTCCCTGTTAATGAATTTGCATGGGTATGTTCCTTCTCTGCTGAGTTAGCTAACTGACACATTTGGTACTATATACTATACCATTATCTTTTCCAACAGTTTTTTGTTTTCTGATCTGCCCCAACTATATTTTAAGTTTCCCATGATTAAGTAAAATCTTGTACCTCTTTCAGTCTCCCTCTTTCCCATGGCACCCAAAGTATTGCTGGGCACAACTTGTAGAATGATATAAGGAATAAAGTTATTTTGTCACACATAGAGGTTTTCTCCCAAGTTATATCTAAAGTTTTATATTACTTATATTTAAAAGCAGTTAAAAGTTTTGCTTCACAGTCAGGTTTAAATATTACCTAAAGTTATGAGAACTCTTCTGAACTAATTTGAAAAACTTCTTGAGAATGTACAGGTTTGTGATATAAAATGTGATGTTGAAATAAAATATTTCAAAGATCAACTATACCCAACCTTTATATTTTATCTTTTAAAATTTTATCTGAGAATTTAAAACTTTCAATGTCTAAAAAAAATCAGAAAGAACATTACAAAAATCTTTTATTGCTTCAAATTTTTCATTCTCACCCAAAGCAATCACCAATCTGTAGTCTTAGTCTATCTAAAACTTATTGTGTTGATCTCATATATTGCTTGTATGAATATTATTGTTAAAATCTTTCTAAAGAGTGATTGTCTTTATAATACCTGTAAACATTTAAAATAATATAACCTTTGCACTAGCAATTTCATTTCAACAAATTTATTCTACTGATGTACTTGCACAAGTATACAAATAGGTATAATGTTATTAACTGGAGCTTTATATATAATAATAAAGAATACTTTTCAGATCTTACATGTCCATCATTAGAGGACTAATTCAGTAAATGACAATCCATCCATAAATGCAATATTGTATGGCTCCTGAAAAGAAGGAACCATGAAACTAATATAATGTTATATGCCAAGTATATTTCAATTTTTAAAATAAATAAATGCAAAGAAGGAACAAGTCCTTTCATGTGCAGATATGGAGACAATTTTGAGATATACTGGGAATGAAATAACAAAAAGCAAAAACAGAGCATAGAGTGGTATATGTCATTACATTCACACTAATGTGAAGCAAAAACAGTTGTGCAGTAAATAACTACAATAGGCATTTAGAATAGAAATAAAGCAATGTGAATTCACAGCAGGAAAGAAAGTATACTACTACCTAACTTTATGAGACTGACGTGCTACCTACTGAACTAACGAGGCACCTACTACTACCCAACTTTAAGGAAAGAAAATATTAGTAAGTTTTACTGAGATTTCAACATTTATGAGTATAAAGGAGGATAGGTATGCATGCATAAACACAGAATATCTTTGGAGAGTTACTCAGGAAGCTGGTAAGAGCAGTTGCCTTAAAAAGGGACATAGGACTAATGAATTGTTGAACACTACATCAAAAACCAATGATGTACTATATGGTGGCTAACTGAACATAATAATAAACAAACAAATAAATAAAAAGGGACATAGGGAGTAGAAGTAAAAGGAAACCTAGCACTGTACACTTATTGGCATTGTTTAAACGCAATAAAAATGTGCACATTAGTTATTAGATTATGAGACTGACGCGCTGTCTACTGCGCTAAGAGGGCGGCTTCACATTAGTTATTAGAAAATAAATACTTAATAAACAGGAAATTAAAGAAAATAAAGCTTACCGGGCTGGACAAGTGGCTTTGTAGAGCTGACAAGACCTGCTCTCCTGCTCACTGATTTTTTTTAATTGGAAACCTTTTCTCCTTGGCCCATACTGGCACTCCATTACCACGGCTCTACTCCCTGTGGGCCAAAACCAACTATTGATATTAATTCAAGTATCCATCTGTTCTGGACACTAGAATAAAAATAACTCAGTGGTGGCAATGTCCAAATTTATACTTTCAATTACACAACTTTAAGGAAAGAAAACATCAGTAAGTCTTACTAAGATGTATAAACAGGTAAGTTTAAAAGATTATAATATTTATCAAAAGTACATTATGGTTAAAGAAATTTACAAATACCACAGTTACTGAATGTTAACTGATATTTACATACATATGGTTTTTAATAAAATTTCACCACTCTATAAGTAGAAATTAGCAAAAGCTACATTTGTTAGTAAATATTGTTATGTAAAGTTTTATATTCTTTTATAATTTTTCCTTATTTCTATTTGTACTGTTAGAATACAGTTGTCCCCCCTTATCCGCGGGGGATACGTTCCAAGACTCACAGTGAATGCCTGAAAGGATGGATAATACTAAACCCTATATAAACTATGTTTTTTCCTATCTATATATACCTATAATAAAGTTTAATTAATAAACTAGGCACAGTAAGAGATCAACTACAATAACTTATAAAATAGAACAATTATAACAATATACTGTCATAAAAGCTATATGAATGGGGTCTCTCTCAAAATATCTTATTGTACTGTACTCACCCTTCTTCTTCTTGTGATGATGTGAGATGATAAAATGCCTATGTGATGAGATGAAATGAGGTGAATGACGAAGGCATTGTGACATAGCATTAGGCTACTATTCACCTTCTGACACTACGTCAGAAGGAGGATCATCTGCTTCCAGACTGTGGTTGAGAACAGGCAACTGAAACCTTGGAAAGTGAAATGCGGATAAGGGGGGACTACAATAATGTAATAACCAGCGTCTGAGATGGCCCCCAATGATCCCTGCCTCCTAGTACTCATGTCCTTGTTTAATTCCCTCCCCTTGAGCATGGGCTAAACTTACTAAATTACTTCTAATGAACATGGCTGAGGTGAGAAGATGTTATTTATTTATTTATTTATTTATTTATTTTTAATTTATTTATTTGTCAGAGAGAGAGAGAGGGAGAGCGAGCGAGCACAGGCAGACAGAGTGGCAGGCAGAGGCAGAGGGAGAAGCAGGCTCCCTGCCGAGCAAGGAGCCCGATGTGGGACTCGATCCCAGGATGCTAGTATCACGACCTGAGCTGAAGGCAGCCACTTAACCAACTGAGCCACCCAGGCATCCCTAGAAGATGTTATTTTTGATATAAAGCTATAAAAAGACTGTGACTTCCATCCTGGGTACTCTCTTGCTCTTGCTTGGATTGGTCTCTCTGGGTGAAATCAACTGTCTGCAGTGAGGCAGCTCTGTGCAGAGGGCCACGTGGCAAAGAATAAGCCACATGAGTGAGCTTGGAAGCAGATCCTCCCCCAGCCAAATGGTGAGATGACTACAGCCCCAGCCAACACCTTAACTGCAGTCTTGTGACAGAAACTGAGGCAGAACCACCTTGCTAAGCTGCTCTTTGATTCCTGACTCTCAGAAACCATGAGATAAATGTTTGTTGTTTTCAGCCATCAAGTTTTGAGTAATTTGTTACATAGCAATAGAATATAAATAAGTGTATGTGAAAACTATATAGTTTATGGCTTTAAGTAAAATATCCTATTTTAGGTAGAGTACAGCAAATTTTTCAAATATAAAATAAAAAAGAATCATAAGTAAAATGTTGATAAAACTGACATTGAAATTTAAAACTTAAAAATTTTAAATATAAATTTAAGAATTTATATTAACTTAGATATATAATTATAACTCTTTATTTATATAATTATATATATATAATTATATAATTATACTTATATAATTATAAGTTATAAATATAACTTAGAGATATATAATAGAGATTAACTAATAGATATATAATAAAGAATTAATATGGAGAATGTAAAGATTTACAAATAATTTTTTTTTAAAGATTTTATTCATTTATTTGACAGACAGAGATTACAAGCAGGCAAGAGAGGCAGGCAGGGAGAGAGAGGAGGAAGCAGGCTCTCTGCGGAGCAGAGAGCCCGATGTGGGGCTCGATCCCAAGACCCTGGGATCATGATCTGAGCCGAAGGCAGAGGCTTTAACCCACTGAGCCACCCAGGCACCCCGCTACAAATAATTTTTAAAAAATAAAGGACCAAGGGGCGCCTGTGTGGTTCAGTGGGTTAAAGCCTCTGCCTTCGGCTCAGGTCATGATCCGAGGATCGAGCCCCACACTGGGCTCTCTGCTCTGTGGGGAGCCTGCTTCCCTTTTTCTCTCTCTGCCTGCCTCTCTGCCTCTTGTGATCTCTCTCTGTCAAATAAATAAAATCTTTTTAAAAAGTTATTAAAAAAAATAAAAATAAAGGACCAAACAGAAGAATGAGTAAAGACTATGACTAGGCAATTCAGAGAGGAAAAAAAGATATTAAATGAACAAATAAAAAGATGTTCAACTTTACTAGTAAATACGGAAATGCAAATTCAAGCAATAGTAAAATACTATCTCACACTCTTCACATTGGCAAAAATAAAAAATCTGACAGTATTCTAAAATAACTGAATCTACTGATGAATTTTAACATCACAAAAAGGTGTTGCACATAGGCAGCAATAAGAAGTACAGAACACACCTATGACATATTCTTGCAAAATACTTTAATGGAGATTAAATCTTCATTTAATCAAGGCTCTAGATCTAACAGTCCACAGGAAATATAGGGGATTTTTAAAAAACATGTTGAACTACAGCATAGAGATGGAATCAACAAAACTCAGAATACAGAAAACTCTACAGGATAAACTACCTGGGGGAAAAGAGGAGAGAAATTTTTAGAAAAATTTCAAGAGATAGAACCAAATGTAATCTGTGAAATCTTTCTGGATGTGAATTTGAACAAACCTATGGAAAAAGAATTATTAGATAAGTAAAGAAATGTGAACATTGGACATTTTATGACATTAAGAAATTACTTTTAATTATTTTACAATATGATAATGTGATTGTCATTGTATATATGTACATATACAAAGATCCTTATCTCTTAGAGATATATATTTTAGAATATAATATATACTTTGGTAATTACAGATAAAGCAACTGGATATCTGGAATTTGTTACAAAATCATCTTGGAGGTGGGGAATGAAAAAGTGGGTAGGGATATAAATGAGTCTAGAATGATCATATGCTAATAGTTGCTGAAGCTGGATGATGGATACAGGGAGTCATGGGATTTTATGTATTATTACCTTTACTTTGAGATACAGATATATCTAGATATACACACACATACTATGATGTATGTTACCTTTACTTTTAGATATGTATATATATATCTTTATGCATATAAAGATATATATATACATATATATGTATATGTATAAAATTTTCCAGAATATAAAGATTTTTAAAGTCTGACAATGCTGTGTCATAAGGTAAATGAAGGACAGAGAAATTTTCATACATTGCTGAAACAAGTTAAAATTGGTACAGGTTGCTAATTCTTCACGTACAATTCTGAAACTGAAGAAGTTCAGAAAATAAAATTTTTTGGAACGCATTTAATTGCAAAACCTGACCTGAACTTTATGTGACTATTTATAATCTTTGTACCTCTTAGTGTTACTATCCATAAAATATTACTATGTTCGATTATGTGATAGGGTCAACAGAATACTTGCTGGGAGTATTCTGTAATACATTACATTCCAAAAATTCTGAAATACATGTGGACAAAAATTTCAGAGAACAGATTTTGTACCTGTATGACCACTTTATTTTTTACTTTTTTTTTTTACTAGGTGGTCTTTTTTTAATTTAAATTCAACTAATTAATACAGTGTATTATTAGTCTCAGAGGTAGAGGTCAGTGATTCATCAGTCTTACATAATAACCAGTGCTCATTACATCATGTGCCTTCTTTAATGTCTATCACCCAATTACCCCGATCCCTCACCCTTCTCCCCTTCAGCAACTCTCAGTTTGTTTCCTATGAATAAGAGTCTCTTATGGTTTGTCTCTCTCTCTGATTTTGTCTTGCTTTATTTTTCCCTCCCTTTCCCTATGATCCTCTGTTTTGTTTCTTAAATTCCACATATGAGTGAGGTCATACGATAACTGTCTTTCTCTGACTTATTTCGCTTAGCATAATACCCTCTTAGTTTCATCCATGTTGTTCCAAATGCAAGATTTGTTTTTTGAGGGATGGCTCTTGTACAACCACTTTAGAGAGCAACTTGAGATAATCTTGTAAAAATGAAATGGGCATACTTCGCAACTCAGCATTTTCACTTTAATGCATGCACTATTAACTTATTTACATCTTTTCAAAAGAAAATGTATATTGTTTGACTATAGCATTCTTTGTAATATTGAAAATTAGAAACATCCTAAATGATCATTAGTAGAAAAATAATTGTGGTTTCGTCATATGCTGGAACGTTATGTACTGGTTAAATTAAGATCTGTAAGCATCAATATAGCTGGATTTCAAGAAATAAGGGTGAGCAAAAATTTACATAACAATGTCCATAGTTTACTATATTTCAAAATATTCAAAACAATAAAATACATTATTGTAATTGCAAATATGTGTGATAAAGTATAAAAATATAGACTGGAAAGATACACACCAAATTTATGTAGTGGCTACCTGTGGAGAGTTAGCATGGGGATTAGAACTAGGGAAGGTAAAATGTTGTATCTCTTTTATAGAATACTAATGGAACCTGGGCAGAAAAGGTTACATTTACCTCATGTTCCTCCACATATCTTTTTTTACCCTCAGAGGTCCAAGATGAGACTGCAACTCTTCCAGCTGAATCAGTATTTCCCTAGTCCTAAAATAAATCACTTGTCGTCATGTTTTTTGGGATTTGACTAGCCTGAGGGTGAATCTCTGGAAACTGAAACTCCACCATTTTAGGGACATCTGGCTGGCTCAGTCGGTGGAGCATGCAACTCTTATCTCAGGGTTGTGAGTTCAAGCCCCACATTGGGTGTAGGCATTACTTAAAAACTTAAAAAAACACGCACATAAAACTCTACCCCTTTAATACACACTAGCCCAATATTTGACTAGCATATGTAACACATTTGATGCTTGAGAATACTAATATTACAATTCCGTATAATATAACTCCAGATTGCATTCAAATTCTATACAGTAACTTGAGAGTTATGAGCTATAAAATATAAAATGAATACAAATTTGTCCAACAAGACGAATCAAGGGAGGTGAGAATATCTGGACTGGATAAAAAAAATCCAACAGATATACATATTTAGAATAATAAAATTGCTCTATTAATATTTTTATTTTCTATATATCAGCATAATATCTAAGGAAGTATTATTTATTTATTCTACTATATTAAAATAAAATTTCATAAAATAATTTAAGTTTTCTTTTTAGTTTAACATGCATTTTCATCAATTAACATTCAGTTGTCATCCACAAAAACGACATTTTGGTAGGAAATTTTTAGGAAAACCACATTTTCACAATGGATCACGGCAGTGCTGAACCTTTTAAAATAACTCCTTTTAAAAAGTACCTGCATTGACAAATGGGATTCCATCATATGGGACATACTGAGATTTCCACATCAAGCGTGTAGCTGGCTTGGCTGGGCTTGGAGATTGGCGGGTCCCCCAAACACTCTGTGTTTGCTGCTTATGAAATGTTAGAACACTTTCTAATTCAGTCTCACTTACACAGTAGCCACGGTATGAATCTCCAATTTTCTGCATGTGGTAGAAATTAAATAACAAAATTATTAGCAAATATGCTTCATTGTACAAAAAATTAAATGAAGAGGTCGTCCAAGATAAAAGACTCATCAGTTTTCAAAAGAGACTGTCACTGTCCTCTCAGATTAATGATCTATTACAACCAGTGTATTTGCTCTGCTTTTAACCAGCATTATCAAACAGATATTCTCCAAATATGTTAGAGAATATAAGGTCAAACTCATGACCACACCATCAGTACCAAAATTTTGCTTGAGCGAAATAATATTTAGGGAGGATAGTTTGAAGAACACATTGTGTATCCATTCATCCATATATTTAAAATCCTACCTCTGGATCCAAAAAGATCGGCACAAAACTAGCCATAAAAGTACTGGTTCCCTATGGGGCTTCTTTTGCTAAAATTAATTTTGGTATGACATCAATCTTTTTGAAAGCTTATGAAAACTGTGATAGTATCTCTTAAATAATATAAAAGAATTTGCTCATTTTATCAAAATTCTTTTTAAGAAGATCCTTCTCTGAGAGAAAATTCTGTCTGAACTTAGTACCAAAAATAGTTAATGGTTTTATTTTATGGAAATTAACTTAATTACTTTAATCTAATGGACATAGAATTTATTTATCTTTAATATTTATTTAATTATTTATTTGACAGAGAGAGAGAGAGATCACAAGCAGGCAGAGAGGCAGGCAGAGAGAGAGGGGGAAGTAGGCTCCCCGCTGAGCAGAGACCCCCAATGTGGGGCTTGATCCTAGGACCCTGAGATAATGACCTGAGCCGAAGGCAGAGGCTTAACCCACTGAGCCCCCCAGCCACCCATGGTCACAGAATTTAATAACTGGGTTTCCCCTTTTTGAAATGTAGATGCTTAAATTATAGAAAAGTGTGTGTATATATGTGCACATATATATGTATGTGTGCGTGCATACCCACAATTCATTAAGATATATATTTCTTACTTCCATTTTATGGCTACATTCTTGTTTTTCTTTATTCTTTAATTCCCATTTTAATTTCCACCTTATGTATTTTGTAAGCTATCTTCATTCTTCCTGAAATAAGGAAGATGTAAATAAATTATGTAAATAAATGATATTATCTCTCCACAAACATGTAAGTAAACTTCAACAAAAGTAGAAGCTTTTTCCATACCAATAGAGAAAAATCTATTAACTGTGATCTCCTGCACTAAAAGACACATAGACCTACAACTGACTCCATGTATGTTTCTCCATTAAAGGGAACAAGACCAGAGATGTGGGACTAGGAATCTTTTTATTAGACTAAATATTTCACCCTGCAAGAATCTATTTAATAAAAACACTGTTGTGGCTGTACTTTAGGTCATAATAAGAAGAGACAATCTGGGGGCGCCTGGGTGGCTCAGTGGGTTAAGCCTCTGCCTTTGACTCAGGTCATGACCTCAGGGTCCTGGGATTGAGCCTGGCATTGGGCTCTCTGCTCAGCAGGGAGCCTGCTTCCCCCTGCCTCCCTGCCTACTTGTGATCTCTGTCAAATAAATAAATAAAATCTTTAAAAAAAAGAGAGAGAATCTTATGTCAAGCAGTACATTATCTCCAATTTCCCCTAAAAATAATAAAAATGCCTAGGCTTACAAATATTTTTCTAGCCCAGATATTTCTTCATCAAATATCAACTGCAAATAAAAGTAGAAACATAAAGTCCACCTATTAACATTTTTTAACAAATAAAATGAACAGAGTTTATAATGTTTTCAATGAAAAGAAAAATTCAAAATTAGTATAATATAACCAGGCCCCTATCAGGAGATAAAAGTTTAATCTTTTTTTTTTTTTAGATTTTATTTATTTGTTTGACAGAGAGAAAGTGAGAGATCACAAGCAGGCAGGCAGAGAGAGGGGGAAGCAGGCTCCCCACCGAGCAGAGAGCCCGATGGAGGGCTCGATCCCAAGACTCTGAGATCATGACCTGAGCCGAAGGCAGAAGCTTAACCCACTGAGCCACCCAGGTGCCCCGAGGAGATAAAAGTTTAATACAGTTTTTAAATTTATCCAGCTAGTACATTTTGGTCAAACCTAAAAAAATGTGTATGGAAAAACAATTTAAACGAAAAGTCAAAAAGTAAAAAGGATTATTAAACTCTATATCTATCTATATATCTATATATTTTTTAAAGACTATTTATTTGAGAGAGAGAGAGCATGAGCGGAGAGGGTAGGGACAGAGGGAGAGGAATAGGGACAAGCAGACTCCCCACTGAGCAGAGAGCCCAATGCAGGGCTTGATCCTAGGACACCAAGATCACGACTTGAGCCAAAGGCAGACACTCAACAGACTAAGCCACCTAGGTGCCACTATTAAACAACAGTTTGAAGCAAAATGCAGAAAATATTTCCTCAGCCATTAAGCAAAACTATTTTTCACTACTGATACAGCTTAGGAGAGAAGAAAGAATCCTTCACTGATAGAGATACTCATTCTGTTGGACAGTTTTGATGAATTTCTTATAAGATATATGACATTAGGTAAGCCACACAATGCACACTGTTGTAAAACAAGCTGATTTGACTCCTTAATTGCTAAGGCTTTAATATCTAGAGCATTCTCTAAAGTTTACAATAACGATTTTAAAAATCCTCATCAGGGACGCCTGTGTAGCTCAGTTGGTTAAGCATGTGACCCCTGGTTTTAACTCTAGTCATGATCTCAGGGTCCTGGGATTGCCCTGAGATGGCTCTGGGCTCAGCAGAGAGTCTGCCTGAGATGCTCTCTCTCCCTCTCCCCTTCACCCTGCTCATGCTCTCTCTCTCTTTCTCTAAAATAATAAATGAATCTTGGGCGCCTGGGTGGCTCAGTGGGTTAAGGCCTCTGCTTTTAGCTCAGGTCATGATCCCAGGATCCTGGGATCGAGTCCCACATTGGGCTCTCTGCTCCGTGGAGAGCCTGCTTCCTCCTCTCTCTCCCTGCCTGCCTCTCTTGCCTACTTGTAATCTCTGTCAAATAAATAAATAAAATCTTTAAAAAAATAATAATAAAATAAAATAAAATAATAAATAAAATTAAATTTAAAAAAACAACCTCATCAAACAACAATAATAGTTACTTTTGGAAACCAGTGAAAAACTATAATAAACAAAAAGTGTGAGGGGGGAAAAATCTGTCTACCTACCTGTACAAATAGATTTATATATAAATGACTTAGAAAAGCAACAACAGTAAAATTGTCCTACTCAGTACAATATATTACATCATAGACTTTATTATTAGAACATTCACAAAATATTAAAACAGAAGTAATGTTTTTCCTTTCCATTTTGAAAATCTGATTAAAACAATGAAGCACTTTAGGGCCACTAGGTGGCTCAGTGGGTTAAGCCTCTGCCTTTGGCTCAGGTCATGATCTCAGGGTCCTGGGATCAAGCCTGCATCGGGCTCTCTGTTCAGCAGGGAGCCTGCTTCCCCCTCTCTCTCTTCCTGAATCTCTGCCTACTTGTGATCTCTCTCTCCCTCTCTCTCTGTCAAATAAATAAATAAAGAAAGAAATCTTTTAAAAAAATAATAAAAAATAAAACAGTGAAGGATTTTAATAATTAGTCATTATCATGTACGGTTTACAGTTACAAAAGCACGGTCCCTTCTCTCAAAAGTGTATAGTCTAAATGCTATGTAATGATGAACAAATAATTAGGTAATTAATTAAGAATGGCAGTGATAATAAATACCAAAGACTTAAAGAGGTAAATAGGTAAAAGCTAAAATGATGATCATTATTTACAGAAAAGATACATAGGACTTGCACTAGGATTTAAGAATAGTTAGAAAGGAAACAGATGAAAATAAAACATATTAGGAAATGGCAATAAAAACGAGTCAAGGCAGAGATAAAGGACGATTCTGAAGTGTTTGTACAAATTAGGAAGACAAGGCTTAACAAGAATGAAGGATGAGTTGGGAGAACAGTAGAAAATAAAACAGGAAAAGATAATACCAGATTATGGAAGACCTTGAAAGCTATGTATAGTGGTGAATGATATGGAAAAATGACACTGAACTTATTTTATTGGGCAGTGAGAAGAAATAATGAAAGCAATATTTAAAGACAGGTATTTTTAGAAAACTAGACAGTAAGCCCCAGAAATAGAAGAGTCAGAGATTAAAGTGAAGGTTGTTACTGTAATGAAGTTCAAGATAACAAAAGTCTGTGAAGAAGGAGGCCTCAATCACTCCACAAAAAGAGAAATATTTATTTATTTATTTAAGAACGTCGTATTAGGTTCTTTTTAAATTAAATTAAATTTATTTATTTGTCAGGAGATGGGGCACAATCAGAGGGAACAGGGGGCAGAGGGAGAAGTGGACTCCTAGCTCAGCAGGGAGCCAGATGTGGGACTTAAACCCAGGACTCTGAGATCATGAACTTGAGTCAAAGGCAGACGCTTAACTGACAGAGCCACCTGGCATCTCAAGAGAGATACTTTAAAGGAAAAACTAAAAGAATCAGATGACTACTTTAGTATGGGAAAGGAAGAATTTAATCTAAAACACTGTGCCTAGGGGTGCTTGTGTCGCTCAGGCCATGATCCAAGGGTTCTAGGATTGAGCCCCACATTGGGCTCCTTTCTCAATGGGAAACCTGCTACTCCCTCTTCCACTTCCCTGCTTGTGTTCTTTCTCTCTTTCTGTCAAATAAATAAATAAAATCTTAAAAAAATAAAAATAAAATAAAACACTCTGCCTGAATGTCTAAGGAAAAGGTATTTGTCATTAAACAGACAAGGAATTTAGAAGTACAGCTAGTTGGGGCGCCTGGGTGGCTCAGTGGGTTGGGCCTCTGCCTTTGGCTCAGGTTGTGATCTCAGGGTCCCGGGATCAAGCCCTGCATCAGGCTCTTTGCTCAGCAGGGAGCCTGCTTCTGCCTCTCTCTCTGCCTGCTGCTCTGCCTACTTATGATTTCTCTCTCTGTCAAATAAATAAATAAAAATTTTAAAAACACTTAATACATACATAAATGTTAAAAAAAAAAAAAGAAGTACAGATAGTTGTGACATGGTAATTTCTGTTTAGCACCTGGTGAATTGAGGTGAAATTCAAGTAAAGCTCCAATTAAGTAGCTGGAGATCTGGGGCAAGGGCACAATTAAAGAACCAGTGATATAGATTTGGAAATCATTTTTATAAAAGTGAGAGTTGAAAGTTAACAAAGTTGATCAGCTCTCCAAGGGATAAAATGTAAAGAAATAAGGCAAAGTCAAACAGCAAAACTTAAAGTATTTCCATTGAGAATATGAAAAGAAATAAGTACAAGTAAAGAAAAAGTAATGGTCAAAAAATAAAAAGTAAAAAAACATGATAATGAAGTTTTCATGGAAGACATGCAAGAGAAGAAATGATAGTGAAGTATGAAGGAATTTATATGATCTCTGCTCTAACAGATCTTACACTCTCTAAGGAATAAAAGAATAGATGAGATCAGAGTTAGCATTAAAACAAAGTATTATAGATACAGTCAAAAGTGGACATTTTGGGATGCATTATAGCAATAATCAATTTAGTGAATCTAGGTAAGGATTATTTTTAACTCACCTCACAGCTCCTAAGACGGCAGGCCCACATAGGTGTGTTAGAAGAAAGTGGCTGGAGAGGAGCCAGAAAGGGTTCTTCAAGCATTCTGGGACAAGGAAGGAATATACATAAATATATATTACAAGTTACACACACACAAACACACATACGACATTCAACCGTTTTATCCCCTTAGCCAGTGTTACAGAAAATATACTGAGGTCATCAATAAGAAACTGTAATAATAGGGGAGTCTGGCTGGCACAAATTGTTCAAGCCTCAAGCTGGGTGTAGAGTTTATTTGAAAAAATAAAGATATAAGATCTTAACTGTAATAATAACAATAGAGTTGGTGGGTGTACTTTAATTATAATTTTCTTTAAACAGCACTATTTTATTTGTTGCTAAAGAAAAGGCCTATGTTTTTTCTTCCAAATATCTATAGCCCCAACAAAATTAAGTATTTTAATATCTCCTTCAAAGCTTATTTTGTAGTCTTCTCATTTTATTTCATTATATAATTGTTTTTCATTTAACAAAAAAATGAGCCAATAAAACATCTTCAGGTGACTTGTTCACATGATATTATGTCAAGCTCTAAGACTAAATGTAATAAGTAGTGTGTAAATTTTTAAATACTGTCTTTAAGAGTTAAAAGAATATAAATAATACAAAATCCATATCTACATTTGCCTAAATTATTATAGTGTTAAGGCAAAAATAAAAGCTGAAACATGTTAACAAAAACACTTCATTACTTTACCACAGTGGAATTAAATACATAAAAAGATGATGAACCATTAAACATTTTAGGAACTAGAATGGATATTTCTTTTTTTTTTTTTTCAGAACAGATATTTCTTTATTCTAAAACCCCTATTAGTGCCAGATGTTTTCAGATTGCTTCAAAAGATAACTGGCAAGTGTCACTGAGGAAAAGTAGCACATTAGACATTATAGCTTCTTTTTTTTTTTTTAATTTAAAGATTTTATTTATTTATTTATCTGACAGACAGAGATTACAAGTAGGCAGAGAGACAGGCAGGAGAGGGGGTAAGCAGGCTCCCCCCTAAGCAGAGAGCCTGATGCAGGGCTCGATCCCAGGACCCTGGGATCATGACCTGAGCCGATGGCAGAGGCTTTAACCCCCTGAACCACCCAGGCGCCCCTAGACATAGCTTCTAAAACAGTCTCCTAGTTGCCAAGATGTCATTTAGATAATTAAAGATATTTGACAATTTGATGATAGTTTATTGTTTTTTGAATTTCTGATCATTCTTGTCAGCTCACTTTAGATATGATAATTTTAAAAAAGATTTCCATGATAATTTCAAAACATGAACTCCTCTTTCCCACGGACTCACCTGGCCACTGTCTTTTTGGGCAATGTGACAGATCCTTGTGGATGAAGTGTGTAACTACTGGTATTATCTGCTAGAACATCCACTCTTACAGTTGGTAAAATTCTATCATTGGACTTCTCTTCAGAGACATCTTAACAGCAATAACAAAAACAATGCAACATCAGTATCTTGAATAAGTCCGTGAGAATGTAACTAAGTAGAACTCACTGATTTGAAATAGGAAAGGCAAGATATGCTCTAAAGATGCCAAAACTTATGTTTTATTGAGAATTTCCCATAAACTTGCCTAGTTTCAAATTATAATACTAACTACTGAAATTTTGTAATTACATTTTTGAAGCTTATATTGAACAGCTAGGATATAAAAGTGGTACAATTGTTATGTTAACAGTTTCATAATATAATAGGAAAGTATAAAACTTTTTCATTTTTTTTTAAGATTTTATTTATTTATTTGACAGAGAGAGATTACAGTAGACAGAGAGGCAGGCAGAGATTGAGAGGGAAGCAGGCTCCCTGCTGAGCAGAGAGCCCGATGTGGGACTCGATCCCAGGACCCTGAGATCATGACCTGAGCCTAAGGCAGCGGCTTAACCCACTGAGCCACCCAGGCGCCCTCTTTTTCATTTTTTAAAAAAATTTTTTAAAAATTCAACTAGCCAGCATATAATACATCGTGAGTTTCAGACTCTTTTTCATTTTTATACCATGTTTTTCATTTTGTCTGCAAACTGTTTTTTTCCTTAAGTTTTAACTATTAACAAAGGTGAAGAACCGTATCACTGAGGTAAAAATATCTATTCTAAATCATTAGATTTAGAATGAACGATGAAACAGTGTAGCTATGGTATTAGATAGAAAAGGAAGGAAAGTAAAAGAAGAGAACTAACAGGAATATTATCAATAGGTTAAGAAAGAGTAAAAAAAAAAAAAAACGGGGAGCATGATTCTCCTGAGTCTGAAGGAAAAAAAGAAGAGCAAAGAGGATGAAAAAAATAGTTAAATAAAAGAGTAATGAGTCACATGGCTAACAACAATATTGATAAAAATACAAATGTAATAATTTATCCAGTAACTATTAGCACTATAATCTTGTTACTGTAGCTGTTATTATTACTGTTATTATAATTAAAAAGAATTTATTTTATGCTCACTGGTCATTTGGGAGGAAGCAAGAGTCAACCAGCTTCACAGAATTCCAAAATGAAATAGACAGCTAACCTAGACAGGAGTTGAAAAATGAACTTGAAATTTATTTGGGCTAAGAAACTTTTTCTAATTATTCAGTTCACAACCTTACCCAAAGAGATTGATTTTAGCATGGACTTTCATGAGGTGATTTTCTGATATATATATATTTGTTTTTTAAAACATTCTTAAATTCCATATATCCCATGATTACTCACCCTGAGGATTATTCACATCCACAAGCTGCCCCTGAGGTACAATCACTTGTGCCACTCCTGTCTGTGTAGATGGAATTATACGCAGCACCTGTCCATTTTCTGAGGGGTTGGCAACAATCATCTTGAACATTAAGAAAGAAATCAAATGCATAAGCCAACAATGCTTTAGCAGAATTATTACTAAATAAATGATTAAAGACATGCCTATCTGTATGGTAGATACTATTATTTCCCTCATTCTGTAGATGACAACACTGAGGTACTGTTTCAGAGCTGGTAAGTGTTAAAGCTAGGATTCAAAACAGGTAGTTTGACTCTATGTCCTATGATCTTAACCACCTATGGTCTTTTTTTTTTTTTTTTTAAAGATTTTATTTATTTATTTGAGAGAGAGGCAGTGAGAGAGCATGAGCGAGGAGAAGGTCAGAGGGAGAAGCAGACTCGCCGTGGAGCTGGGAGCCTGATGCGGGACTCGATCCCGGGTCTCCGGGATCATGACCTGAGCCGAAGGCAGTCGTCCAACCAACTGAGCCACCCAGGCGTCCCAACCACCTATGGTCTTAATCATTACACATGTATGAGGTCTATTTACTTAGTAATGTGAACAAGGATCTCACTGGACTTAATATATTTGCTTTTTTCTACTTACTGTATGTGTTACCCTATGTGTTTGGATTATTTGTGTGGTAGTCATTTGTTCCATATTTTATGTCACTTTCATTCGTTTAAAAACAGTATCTTGTTAGATGTATAATTAAACAGAATTTATTTCTATATCTCTGAATTTTTATATATTCTGTCTTGGTCCATAAGGAATACCAAACAATGCCCCAAAAGTCTGAAAATATAAGAAAAATTATATGTTTATTATTTCCATTTCTTCCTTCAGTTTAACAATTGAATCTATTACCTGAAATTTACAGAACTGTCAACTAAAAGGGTGTCTGAAGCTGAAAAAAAAATTTTGAGCCCATCATTTGAAAAACAAAACTAATATTTTTTTAAATTTATTTTTTCTCAGTGTTTAAAAATTCATTGTTTATGTATCACACCCAGTGCTCCATGCAATACGTGTCCTCCATTTGAAGACAAGTTTATCTTAAATTTCCAGACTTTTCGGACACCCTGTAAACTTTATTACCTAACATACTACTCTTCTATTGACACAGTGTTACTCTTTTGCCCAAGGTCTACTAGCCTCAGTTCTTACTCAAGTAATTCTTTGTAATCATTCCAACCCGCTTTCCAAGAGGGCCTTTTTTAAATTAAATTTTTAAAATTAACATATATTATTTGCCCCAGGGGTACTGGTCTGTGAATCATCAGGCTTACATACTTCACAACTCTGACCATAGCGCATACCCTCCCCCATGTCCATAACCCAAACACCCTCTCCATACCCCCTCCCCCAAGCAACCCTCAGTTTGTTTTGTGACATTAAGAGTCTCTTAGGGTTTGTCTCCCTCCTGATCCCAGCTTGTTTCATTTTTTCCTCCCCTACCCCCCAAATCCCCCATGTTGCCTCTCAAATTCCTAGTATCAGGGAGATCATATAATTGTCTTTTTCTGATTGACTTATTTTGCTCAGCATAATACCCTCCAGTTCCATTCATGTCGTTGCAAATGGCAAGATTTCATTTCTTTTGATGGCTGCATAGTATTCCATTGTGTGTGTGTATGTATATATATCACATCTTCTTTATCCATTCATCTGTTGATGGACATCTAGGTTCTTTCCATAGTTTGGCAATTGTGGACATTGCTGCTATAAACATTCGGGTACACGTGCCCCTTCGGATCTCTACATTTCTATCTTTAGGGTAAATACCCAGTAGTGCGATTGCTGGGTCATAGGGTAGTTCTATTTTCAACTTTTTGAGGAACCTCCATGCTGTTTTCCAGAATGGCTGCTCAAGCTTTCATTCCCACCAACAGGGTAGGAGGGTTCCCCTTTCTCTGCATCCTCACCAGCATCTGTCGTTTTTTGTTAATTTTAGCCATTCTGACTGGTTTGAGGTGGTATCTCATTGTGGTTTTGATTTGTATTTCCCTGATGCCTGGTGATGTGGAGCACTTTTTCATGTGTCTGTTGGCCATCTGGATGTCTTCTTTGCAGAAGTGTCTGTTCATGTCCTCTGCCCATTTCTTGATTGGATTATTTGTTCTTTGGGTGTTGAGTTTGTTAAGTTCTTTATAGATTTTGGATACTAGCCCTTTATCTGATATGTTGTTTGCAAATACCTTCTCCCATTCTGTCAGTTGTCTTTTGGTTTTGTTGACTGTTTCCTTTGTTTTGCAAAAGCTTTTGATCTTGATGAAGTCCCGGTAGTTCATTTTTGCCCTTGCTTCCCTTGCCTTTGGCGATGTTTCTAGGAAGAAGTTGCTGTGGCTGAGGTTGAAGAGGTTGCTGCCTGTGTTCTCCTCAAGGATTTTGATGGATTCCTTTCTCACACTGAGGTCTTTCATCCATTTTGGGTCTTATTTTCATGTGTGGTGTAAGGAAGTGGTCCAGTTTCATTTTTCTGCATGTGGCTGTCCAATTTTCCCTACACCATTTGTTGGAGACTGTCTTTTTTCCATTGGACATTCTTTCCTGCTTTGTCAAAGATTAGTAGCCCATAGAGTTGAGGGTCTATTTCTGGGCTCTCTATTCTGTTCCACTGACCTATGTGTCTGTTTTTGTGCCAGTACCATACTGTCTTGATGATGACAGCTTTGTAATAGAGCTTGAAGTCTGGAATTGTGATGCCACCAACTTTCGCTTTATTTTTCAACATTCATATGGCTATTTGAGGTATTTTCTGGTTCCATATAAACTTTAGGATTATTTGTTCCATTTCTTTGAAAAAAAAAAGAGGATGGTATTTTGATAGGGATTGCATTATATGTGTAGATTGCATTAGGTAGCATAGACATTTGCACAATATTTGTTCTTCCAATCCATGAGCATGGAACATTTTTCCATTTCTTTGTGTCTTCCTCAATTTCTTTCATGAGTACTTATAGTTTTCTGAGTACAGATTCTTTGCCTCTTTGGTTAGGTTTATTCCTAGGTATTTTACGGTTTTGGGTGCAATTGTAAATGGGATGGACTCCTTAATTTCTCTTTATTTTGTCTTGTTGTTGGTGTATAGAAATGCAACTGATTTCTGTGCATTGATTTTATATCCTGACATTTTACTGAATTCTTGTACAAGTTCTAGCAGATTTGGAGTGGAGTCTTTTGGGTTTTCCACATAAAGTATCATATCATCTGCAAAGAGTGAGAGTTTCACTTCTTCTTTGCCGATTTGGATGCCTTTAATTTCTTTTTGTTGTCTGATTCCTGAGAGTAGGATTCCTAGCACTATGTTGAATAGCAGTGATGATAGCAGACATCCCTGCCATGTTTTTGTGTTTTAGCAGACATCCCTGCCATGTTTTTTTTTTTTTTTCAAAAAAATTTTTTAAAAAGATTTTATTTATTTGACAGACAGAGATCACAAGTAGGCAGAGAGGCAGGCAGAGAGAGAGGGAGGAAGCAGGCTGCCTGCTGAGCAGAGAGCCCGATGAGGGGATCGATCCCAGGACCCTGGGATCATGACATGAGCCGAAGGCAGAGGCTTCGAGGTTTGAGGTGGTATCTCATTGTGGTTTTGATTTGTATTTCCCTGAATCCCCTGAAACCCACTGAGCCACCCAGTCGCCCCTCCTGCCGTGTTCTTGACCTTAGCAGAAAAGCTCTCAGTTTTTCTCCGTTGAGAATGATATTCATGGTGGGTTTTTCACAGATGGCTTTGAAGATATTGAGGTATGTACCCTCAATCCCTATACTTTGAAGAGTTTTGATCTTGAAAGGATGCTGTACTTTGTGTAATGCTTTTTCTGCATCTATTGAGAATATCATACAGTTCTTTTCTTTTCTTAATGTGTTGTATCACATTGATTGATTTGCGGATGTTGAACCAACCTTGCAGTACTGGAATAAATCCCACTTGGTCATGGTGAATAATCCTTTCAATGTACTATTGGATCCTACTAGCCAGTATTTTGGTGAGAATTTTCGCATCTGTATTCATCTAGGATATTGGTCTGTAATTCTCTTTTTTGATGGGGTCTTTGTCTGGTTTTGGGATCAAGGTAATGTGCCCTCATAAAATGAGTTTGGAAGTTTTCCTTCCATTTCTATTTCTGGAACAGTTTCAGGAGAATAGGTATTATTTCTTCTTTAGATGTTTGGTAGAATTCCCCTGGGAAACCGTCTGGCCCTGGGCTCTTGTTTGTTGGGAGATTTTTGATGACTGCTTCAATCTCCGTACTGATTTTGGGTCTGTTTCTTCCTGGTTCAGTTTTGGTAGTTTATATATCTCTATGAGTGCAGCCATTTCTTCCAGATTATCAAATTTGCTGGTGTATAGTTGCCCATAATATGTTCCTGTAATTGTTTGTATTTCTTTGGTGTTGGTTGTAATCTCTCCTCTTTCATTCATGATTTTTTTTTATTTGGGTCCTTTGTCTTTTCTTTTTGATAAGTTTGGCCAGGGGTTTAACAATCTTATTAATTCTTTCAAAGAACCAGCTCCTAGTTTCATTGATTTGTTCTCCCGTTCTTTTGGTTTCTATTTCACTGATTTCTGCTCTGATCTTTATTATTTCTCTTCCCCTGCTGGGTTTAGGCTTTTTTACTGTTCTTTCTCCAGCTCCTTTGGGTGTAGGTTTAGGTTGTATACCTGAGACCTTTCTTGTTTCTTGAGAAAGACTCGTATGGCTATATACTTTCTTCTCAGGACTGCCTTTGCTGTGTCCCACAGATTTTGAACAGCTGTGTTTTCATTATCCATGAATTTTTTCAATTCTTCTTTAATTTCCTGGTTGACCTATTCATTCTTTAGCAGGATTCTCTTTAGTCTCCATGTATTTGAGTTCTTCCCAACTTTCCTCTTGTGATTGAGTTCTAGCTTCAGAGCATTGTGGTCTGAGAATATGCAGGGAATGATCCCAGTCTTTTGGTACCAGTTGAAACCTGATTTGACCCAGGATGTGATCTATTCTGGAGAATGTTCCATGAGCACCAGAAAAGAATGTGTATAGTTGCTTTGGGATGGAATGTTCTGAATATATCTGTGATGTCCATCTGGTCCAGTGTGTCATTTAAGGCCTTTATTCCCTTGTTGATCTTTTGCTTGGATGATCTGTCCATTTCAGTGAGGGGGGCGTTAAAGTCCCCTACTATTATTGTATTATTGTCAATGTGTTTCTTTAGTTTTGTTATTAATTTGTTTATATAGTTGGCTGCTCCCATGTTAGAGGCATAGATATTTAAAACTGTTAGATCTTCTTGTCGGACAGACCCTTTGAGTATGATTTAGTGGATTCAGTTATTTTGAGTATGATACCATTGTATGTTACAGACTTCTTGCCCTGAGCTGCTTTCAGGATTTTCTCTTTGTCACTAAGACTTGTAAGTGTTACTATTAGATGACGGGGAATGGACCTATTCTTATTGATTTTGAGGGGGGGTTCTCTGTGCCTCCAGGATATTGGTGCTTGCTCCCTTTGCCATATTAAGGAAATTCTCTGTTATAATTCACTCCAATATACCTTCTGGCCCTTCTCTCTTTCTTCTTCTTCTGGAATTCCAATTCTTCTAATATTGTTTCATTTTATGGTATCACTTATCTCTCGAATTCTCCCCTCGTCGTCCAGTAGTTGTCTCTCTTTTGCTCAGGTTCTTTATTCTCCATCATTTGGTCTTCTATATCACGGATTCTCTCTTTTGCCTCATTTATTCTAGCAGTAAGAGCCTCAATTTTTTGACTGCACCTCATTAATAGCGTTTTTAATCTCAGCTTGGTTAGATTTTAGTTCTTTTATTTCTCCAGAAAGGGCTTTTATTTCTCCAGACAGGGTTTCTCTAATATCTTCCATGCCTGTTTTGAGCCTAGCTAACACCTTGAGAATCGTCATTCTGAACTCTAGATCTGACATTTTATCAATGTCCGTACTGATTAGGTCCCAAGCCTTTGGTACTGCCTCTTGTTTTTTTGTTTTGTTTTGTTTTGTTTTTTTTGTGGTGAGTTTTTCCTGCCTTTTCATTTTACCCAGAGAAGAATATATGAAGGAGAGAATAAAACACTAAAAGGGTGGCAAAGACCCCAGAAAAATGTTTGCTAACCAAATCAGAAGAGACCCCAAATAGGGGGAGAAGAAAGGGGGTAAAAAGAAATTTAAAAAATTTTTTTAAAAAATATATAGCAGACGGGTGAATAGAACAGAGCCACCTGCTTGATTTTGGGTGTATTTTGGTCTCTTAGAAGAAACTACCTCCCAAAATTTTTAAAGAAAGAAAAACATATATATACACCAAAATAAGAGCAAACATGATGAAGGAATGGAATATGACTGTAAAGATGAAAATTAAAAAAGAATTCTAAACAAGGAATTGATAAGTTGGTTGGAAGAAGAAAGAGAGAATTTGCTCAGGTTGGAGACCATATCAAAGCCCTATCCTAGATTTAGGGTATACTTTGATCTATTGGAAGAAACTGTATCCCAAAATTTTTGTATAAGAAAAAACCCTGTATATATACAAAAAATAAAGTTAGATACTATGAAGGATAAAATATGACTATAATAATGAAGGTTTAAAAAAATTTTTTTAAAGAAAGTATTGTTAAGATGAACTAATTAAAAAACCTTAAAAGAGGAAAGAGGAAAAGTTAAATAAAATTAGAATAAGAAAAAAATAAAATAAAATAAATTTAATTAACTTTGCAAGACTAAAGAATCACGAGGTGAAAGTCATGAATTCCATGCTTTGCTTTCTCCTCCTCTGGAATTCCACTGTCCTCCTTGATCAGTGACCTTGGTCTTGGCTGGATGTTCTTGCTGATCTTCTGGGGTGATTCTCAAATGTCTTTGCCTGAGGCGGAATTGCACTGCCCTTGCCAGGGGCCAGGCTAAGTATTCTACTCCCGTTTGCTCTCAGGAGCTCTTTTGTTCCCTGAACACTTTCTATAGAGCCCTGGAGGACTGGAATGAAAATGGCAGCCTCCCAATCTCCAGCCTGGAGGTAAGACAGACTTTCTGTTTTATAAAACATGAAAACATTACTGATGCATGACAGAGACCACAGTTCTAGTTTTAAGAGGGTCACTGGAAAAAATTTTTAATTGAAAAAAAATTAAATTTGATAAAAATTTCAATGAAGTAGATGCTTTAGGGATAATTAATTATAACCATTTCTCAGAAATTAAGACTAGTAATTGTTTCCCTCACCCAAAGTTTATCAAGTTTCTTGAGAGAAAAATACCTTGCCATACCTCTTATCACTTCATCATGAAAAAATAACTATAAACTCTGATGACAATAATTGCTTGACATTTTTTGAGTGCCTACTAAATGGCAAGACTTTACATGCATTACTGCATTTATTCCCTATCATATGTAAATGAAGTATATACATTTTATACTTGAGGATACTGTCATAAGAGTTACACAACTCATGCGAGATAGGATGGTGAGTTGAAATTTAAACCCAAATTCAAACAACTACTCTGTACTGCTTCCCATTATCTGATAATTTTACTTAACCTAAAAGAATACAAAAACAATACAAGAAATATTGCTGGACTTTAAAAGGCAAAAGTAGTAACATGGTTTTTAAATTCCTTTCTCCTTAAATAAGATCAAATACTTGTAAAAAATATTCCATTCATTCTTAGAAAATGAATCTACTAAATCCAAATAAAACACCTATATTTATAATTTATTTACTCATATGAAAAGTTCATAATTAAGAAAGATCTGTGGAATACCTCTTACTTTTGGAAATATGTTTCCTATGTAGAGTGGAGGAGCTCCTCCACTTTCTCCTTCCTTAGCTTCCTTCTACCTGGTACCTAGAAAACTATTTTCAGTTCATGTAATTTGATAATGGTGACAATAATATTACTTTTCCTATTTTAAAAGAAAGTTATTTTTAATCTTTGCTATGAAAACAGAGTTTTGAAAAGTCATCTGTTGCAATGCATTCTATTTGAGGCAGACCATGAACATTATCAGAAAACCTTGACAAATAAGTAGTCATATTTACTGGGCTCTTTGTGTACTGTACAATATATCTGATAAATCCAAAATACCATCCCTGCTTCACTTTAAAACCTCTTCATCTGTTGCAGATTCACCCACTACAGAATCTTTACTATTTCCTTGATAACTTCTACATCAAAAAATCACATTAAAAAATTTTTTTGGGGGGGCGCCTGGGTGGCTCAGCGGGTTAAAGCCTCTGCCTTCGGCTCAGGTCATGATCCCAGGGTCCTGGGATCGAGCCCCATGTCGGGCTCTCTGCTTGGCGGGGAGCCTGCTTCCTCCTCTTTCTCTGCCTGCCTCTCTGCCTACTTGTGATCTCTGTCTGTCAAATAAATAAATAAAATCTTTAAAAAAAACTTTTTTAAAAAAAAAAAGCTCCATATGGTGGGAGATCTTGAAAATGGGAAAGACCATGCATGTATAGGGGCAAGGGCTTTATTAAGCATCACTGTACTTCTGCTCAGTTTTGCCTTGAATCTAAAACTGCTCTTGGGGTGCCTGGGTGGCTCAGTGGTTAAAGCCTCTGCCTTCGGCTCCGGTCATGATCCCAGGGTCCTGGGATCTAGCCCTGCATTGGACTCTCTGCTCAGCAGGGAACCTGCATCCTCCTCTCTCTCTGCCTGCCTCTCTGTCTGCTTGTGCTCTCTCTCTCTCTGACAAATAAAATCTTTATAAATGACTAATAAAATTAATACACACCTTATAAGACTGTTCAAGAAGAAATAGAGAAGGTACAAACAAGCAGTGTCAGGAATAAAAAGGGGGCATCATCCTACTGATTCTATAGATTTAAAATATTTATATGCTTTGTTCTATACTTGATATATAATAGCTTCGGAATAACAATACTAATATTATTAATATTAAATTCATTGAAAGTTTACACATTTTGTCCTAGATTATATCCTGTTAGAGATGTACAATCAGATTACTGTCTTTGAAATAATTCACTAGGGTGCTTGGGTGGCTCAGTCGGTTAAGTGTCTACCTTTAGCTCAGGTCATGATCTCAGGGTCCTTGGATCGAATACCCCAACAGGCTCAGCAGGGAGCCTGCTTCCTCCTCTCTCTCTGTCTGCCTCTCTGCCTACTTGTGATCTGTCAAATAAATAAAATCTTTAAAAAATAAAATAAAATAATTTTATTATGTAATTCATACTCATTGTAGAAAATTTGGATAACAGGTAAATAAGACATATGTTATTCTTCATATTATTAATGTAAGGACATTCTTTTTTTTTTAATGTAAGGATATTCTTATTAGATAGAAATGAAGATTTTCTCAATAATTCTCTTTAATTTCCAACAAAACCTTCTTTCATTTCTTCTACTCAAACTATAAACTTGGCCATGAATACTTCAGAAACAATTTAAAGCAGCATTTTCACCTTTATGTGCACTGTTACTTACATGACACATACATATCTACATCAGCGAAGCTATGTCTAATTGCCAATATACCACTGCTACTTCCATTGTTTTCTTTTGCTTCAAGAAAGCATACCAACCAACCTGACGCATGCAAGTTAGTGACTGAGAGATGGATAAAGCAATACCCTTGAGTTCAGTCAAATGTATACACAAAAATAAATGTAAGTTACATGTAAACTCTGGCACTAGTCACAGATTATGATACATTTCCAACTGATCTCAAAGTGACAGTGTACCTAGACCTAGTGACTGGAAAGTAGTGGTTTAACATTCTATTAGTAGTCCTAAAATGAAATCTTTTAAAAGCTTCAGGTAAAATAAAAATGAACGTCATGGAAACAGTATTGTCAAAGCAATGCAAGTCAACAGTTTCAAGAAATTAAGGTCATCTAGTAAGGTTAATACATTTTGCTAAATAGCATAAAACTGATTATTTATAAAATATACTCACCATTTGTGCATTAGAATCCCCCAATGACTGGAGTTCATATTGAATAGGTTGCTTATTTTGGTCCACTAGATGGAATTGTTCTGCAGAAAGAGTCTGTGTCTGAGTCAGGGCCCCTGGTATATTCTGTGATGTGAGTGAATTATCTGCTTCATGAGAGGTGATGGGTAAAACTCTAGGAGAATCATTCTGTCCAAAGGAAGGATCCCTGGAGTCCATGCAGGTTAGATGCTTTTGTAAGGGGGGAAAAAAAAAAAAGCACTAAGGGTGTTTGCAAAATATAATGTCACAATTTGTATCTTTTAAATTAAAAAAAAAATTTTTTTTAAGGTTTTAAGTAATCTCTACACCCAAATGGGACTCATGTCGAGCCCCACAACCCCCAGAGTAGCAGGCTCTATCGACTGAATCAGCTCAGTGCCTGTAACATTATAATTATAATAAAAACAAAAGAATGTTTATTAGCCATTGTGGAAACAGTATGGAGGTTCCTCAAAAAATTAAAAATATAACTACCCTATGATCCAGTAATCACACTACTGGGTATTTATCCAAAAATGCAAAAACATTAATTCAAAGGGATACATGAACCTGTATGTTTATACAGCAGCATTATTTACAATAACCAAGTTATGGAAACAGCCTAAGTATCCAATGATTGATGAATGGATGTGATATGAATTGATGAAGATGTGGTATAAGACACAATGGAATATTATTCAGCCATAAAAAAAGAATGAAATCTTGCCATTTGCAACAACATGGATGGAGCTAGAGAGTATAATGACTAAGTGAAGTCAGTCAAAGAAAGAGAAATACCATATGATTTCACTCATATATGGAATTTAAGAAACATAACAAATGAGCAAAGGGAGAAAGAGAAAGAGAGAAATCAAGAATCAGACTATTAATAAAAGAACATACTGATGATTACTAGAGCAGAGGGTGGGGAGATGGTGTGGACAGGTTAAATAGGAGATGGGGATTAAGGAATGCAGTTGTTTTGGGGGATTTTTTGTTTTTTTGTTTGTTTTTACAATTTTTTTTGTTTTTGTTTTTACAGTTTTTTAAAGTAGGTTCCATGCCCAATGCAGGGCCCAAACTAACAACCCTAAGATCAAGACCTGAGTGGAGATGAACAGTGAGATGCCCAACCTTAGACTGAGCCACCCAGGCACCCAGGAGTGCACTTGTGATGAGCACTTGGTGATGTATAAAACAGCTGAATCAATATATTATATACCTGAAACAAATATAATGTGTTAATTATCTGGAATTTAAAGTAAAATAAATAGAATGCTATAATAAAAATGGAAAGATTCGTTTTTCAGTTAATTATTCACTTCATTTTTTACAAGAGTTATCAATTCACACAGACTGATATAGACAGAAAGCTGTTCTAAACTGAAATTGTTGATTTTTATACTTTATTTCAATCGTATTGAAATAAAGTTGTCCATGGGAGCACATCCTGAAATCATGATATATAATTCAAAACACAGACTTTTCTTTATACATAGATTTTTAAGAATATAGAATTTTTATAATAGAGCTTTTAAGTAAAAGCTTTACTTTTGGTGCACCTGGGTGGCTCAGTGGATTAAGCATCTGCCTTCAGCTCAGGTCAAGATAGATTGAGCCCCACATCGGGCTCTCTGCTCAGCAGGGAGTCTGCTTTCCTCTCTCTCTGCCAACTTGTGATCTCTGTCAAAAAAAAAAAAAAAAAAAAGGCTTCACTTAATTAAAGCTCTATATTATAAAATTAAATGTATGATAGAATTGTGGATAAATTATAACATTCTTGAATAAAATTAAATATAACACTATTTCTTATACATTAAAAAGTTATTAAATGGGGGCACCTGGATGGCTCAGTTGGTTAAGGATCTGCCTTTGGATCAGATCATGATCCTAGGATCCTGAGATAAAGCCCCACATAAGGCTCCCTGTTCAGCAGGGAGCCTGCTTCTCTCACTCCCTCTGCCTGCCACTTTCCCTGCTTGCATTATCTATCAAATAAATAAATAAAATCTTAAAAAAATATAGAAGTTGTTAAATGGAATGGAAAAAAGTTCCCAGTTAAATTCATACCTCATATACTTGAGAATCTGTTTTTGATTCTTTGGAATCATTATGGTTGACTCTTAGTGAATCGTTAGATTGTTCCATCCTGGTATATTCAATTCCATTTTCTTCTATTAGTTAATAGCTGAAAAAAATGTAAGTACCTGATTAAAGCACTTAACATTTTTATGGAATGTTTGTCTTAAATAAATCACACATTTCTCCTACTGTGTTAACCAATACAATTCAGGTTACAATAATTTCTATTCTATAGATTAAGAAAATTCTATAGATTAAGAAAATAAACATTTTTGTTAAATGACTTGCCAAGGCACCAGAATACATTCAGGCCAAAACAAAGATTACCATTATGTAGTTTCTTCATCTTACCCTTGATTACACTCATGTACTGGTTAATTAAGATTGTCATTATGGGACAGGTACTTTTCACCCTTTCAAATACTTCTAAAATTCTCATTTTATAAAGATTTAATGCAAATAAAGGTTTTTAATTTTATGAGTTGGGCACATACTATTGTAGCATTAGGTAATTTTAGAAAAGATGTTTTGGTATAGACAGATTATATACAAACAGATCTTACCATAATGCACATCATACCACTAATACTGGGTTGACAAACTTTGAAAATGAAGAAATATGTATTCCAAAAGTTTGAGCCACTTAGGCTTGGTATAGTGGTCAGCTCTAGTGGTGACCTGGCTTTACACACACACCCATACAGACGCAGACACGGACACACACACACACTGCCCCCTTGGGATATTTGGCAATGTTTGGAAATATTTTTGGTTGTCAAAAATGAGAGAAGAGTGCTACTAGAATCTAATGGAGAGAAGCTAGGGGTACTACTAAATATTTTGGAATGCTCACGGCAGTCTCCAAAACAAAGATACCAATGGTGCTGAGGTTCAGAAACCCTGGCCTACTATAATATAATAAATATTAGATTCTGGATTATCTGAAAGTAATGATGCTTTCAATCTCAAAACTGGAGTAAGGTCAAAACAAAGCTGGTGAAGACTAACACTGGAAAATTTATAATATAAACTTCATAGAATCTTTTTAAGAACCCACACATTTAATTTTATTTTTAATAAAACAGCACAAAGTTTTTTTTTAAATCCTGAAAGTTTTATTTTTAAATTAACATGCATTAAATTGAACTTCCTTTTTTTGTTTTTGCTATGTAGTTCCATGGATTTTAACACATGTAACCACATCACAGCCCAGATATATAACAATAAAGTCATCCTATGCTATAATTTAAATTTATACCTTGTACTTAAGACTTAGTTGGTATATATATTTGAACACACTGAAAACTTATTTTTCTTTGATAGCATCCACAAATACATTTGTAAAAATTAACCATTTCAGAAAATCTACAAGGTATGCCATTTCATATTTACAAAATATTATAAATATTTCTATTCAAATATAAGTTGTAATAGGTTAAAAATCATTCTTATTTTTAATATATAACTTTAAAATATCTTAAAGTTTGTTTCTCTTTTAAGATTTTAAATTACCACTTGTATTCTAATTCATTACAAAAATCCCAAAAACCTATAGGTCCCTCTCAGGTTAAGGGCAATTTTATTTTATAATGTTCTGGTTCTGTTCCATTTTGAATTTTTTACATATATAAAACTTAGGAATAATATGTTTTATATATAGTTTAAAAAATAAAAAGAAAGTTCCACTAATGGCAATATGGTAGATTAGATAATATAGAAGGCTCTCTTGCTAGAAAACAAAAAAAAGAAAGTGGGTCTAAAAATACTTTGTGACTAGGAGCTGTTACAGGATGTAACAAAAATCAAAGGCCACTCCTTGCTGTCTATGTCCCCTCCCCCACCAAAAAAAAAAAAAAAAAGAAAGAAAAGAAAAGCAAAAACTGTGAGCCAAAACCCAAGTGAAAAGCACAAGCAAAAAGGAAAACTTCTACAACAGCAGTACTAACACACAAATTTTATGGTTGGGAAACTGGAGTGTGGATAAGTAACTCTTAGGGGAGGGGAAATTAAAATTCCCAAGATAAGACTAGGAACCTGAAAAATCTTGAGACAATAGTTTAGCCCAGCTTCTAGTATGAACAAACGGAGCTATTATTTGGAGGAACCCAAACCCAATTAAGGCATTAGTTTCCTTTCATATAAAGATTCAATATAAGCTTATAATCAGAGTGCCCAAAACACAAGGAAATAAACCATCAAAAGAAAGAGTCAGCAAAGTTAGACACCTCCTTAAACTTCAAATATTGGAACCATCTAACAGTGAATATAAAATAACCATCTAAAACTCAAAGAAATAAACTGAATGAATAACAAGAATAAGCAAGCAACAAGACTGAAAAGTTTAATCGGAAAGAGAAACAAACAGAACTTTCAGAAATTAAAAAAAAAAAAAAGTAAGTCAATGGATTCATTAAATAGAATAAATTTGGAAGAAAGAACTATTAAATTAGAAGCCATATTTTAAAAAATTACCCAGAATTCATCACAGGAAAAACAAGATAAAAAACATGAAGAGACTTAAAACTTAAAATAGAATAAGTATAACATAATTATAATTGGAATCTCAGAAGAATAGAAAAGAAATAGAAAAAATGGCTGACAGACAATACTTGAGGAGATAGCTAACAATTTTTCAACACTGAATCCACAGATAAAGTACAAAATGTACCAAAATAAATCAAAAGAAATCTATACCCAAGGTAGCAGAAGTACAAAATTCTAAAAAGAAAGGAAAATCTAAAAGTGAAGCAAGAGAGGTAAGATCACCCATGGGGTACTGACATTAGATATACAGCAGACTACTCATTTGCAACACTGGCAGAAGTCATGTTAAAAAAAGAAAAGTAATTCTCAGCATATGATTATATAAGCTCAAAACGATTTCTTTCACAAAGCAGAGTGAGAGAAAGATATTTTATCTTTGCCTGGGTGGCTCAGTCAGTTAAGTGTCTGCCTTCAGTTCAGGTTATGATCCCAGTGGGATCGAGCCCCACATCGGGCTCTCTGCTTAGCAAGGAGCATGCTTCTCTCTCTTCCTCTGCTGCTCTCCCTGCTTGTGCTCTCTCTCTCTCTCTCTTTCAAATAAATAAATAAATAAATAAAATCTTTAAAAAGAAAAAGTTTTTAAAAAACTGAAAGTTTACAATGAATAGATCCTACACGAAAGAAATTTCTAAAGAATACAGAAAATAAAAATGATACCAGAGGGAAATCCTGAGATGCCAGAAAAATGGTAAGCTAGTAAATTAATAACTCTAAGAAAAATCCAAATAAACACTGTCTGTATAAATAATAATAATGCTATTATAATTTTTATATGTGTGTTTTAAGAATAGAAATAAAATACTGAAGAACTAAATAAAATACACATAACTCAGGAGGGGGTGATGACAGATAAACACAGTGTATCAAAATGTATGGAATGCAGGGAAAGCAATGCTCAGAGGGAAATCTAGAGCAAATATGCCTATATTTAAAAAAAAAAACAAAAAACCTCAAAACAATAACCTGACATTACTCTTCAAAAATAAACAAGAGCCAACTAAACTGAAATCTAGTAGAAGGAAGAAAATAATATAGATTAGAGAAGAGATAAGCAAAATCAAGAATAGAAAAGCAAAAGAATTAATCAATCTAAAAGTTGGTTCTTCAAAAAGATTGATAAAATTGACAAAACTTTATCTAGACTAGCAATAAAAAAAGAACAGACACTAATAACTAGAATCAGAAATTGAAATGGGACATGACTATAAAATCTTACAGAAACTAAAAAGATCATGAGAAAATACTAAGAACAGGGGCGCCTGGGTGGCTCAGTGGGTTAAGGCCTCTGCTTTCGGCTCAGGTTATGGTCCCAAGGTCCTGGGATCGAGCCCCACGTCGGGCTCTCTGCTCGGCAGGGAGCCTGCTTCTCCCTCTCTCTCTCTGCCTGCCTCTCTGCCTACTTGTGATCTCTCTCTGTCAAATAAATAAATAAAATCTTTAAAAAAAAAAAAAGAAAAAAGAAAATACTAAGAACAAAGGTACACCTATATCTATTCGCCTATGGTCTTGGTCTTGTATATAGAAAATCCTGAAGAATTCCCAAAAACACTATCAGAGCTAATAAATTCAACAAAGTTACAGGATATAAGATAAATATGCAAAATTCCATCATATTTCTAAAAAAAAAAAGGTGGGGGGGGTGCCTGGGTGGCTCAGATGGTTAAGCATCTGCCTTCGGCTCAGGTCATGATCTCCAGGTCCTGGAATCGAGCCCCACGTTGGGCTCCCAGTTCAGCAGGAAGTCTGCTTCTCCCTCTCCCTCTGCCTCTCCCGTGCTCATGCTCTCTGTCTCAAATGAATAAATAAAATCTTAAAAAAAAAAAAAGAAACTCCATTGTATTTCTATATAGTAGCAATGAGCAATCCCAAAATAAAATGAAATTAAGAAAATGATTCATTTACAATCTTATCAATAAGAATAAAATACTGATAAATAAATTTAAGCAAGAAGTATAAGACTAGTACATTAAAACTATAAAACACTGTTGAATAAAATTACAGATGTAAATAAATGGAAAGACATACTGTGTTCCTGGAATTGGAATAACACTATCCAAAGCAATGTATAGATTCAATGCAATCCTTATCAAAATCCCAATGGCCTTTTTTTTAGTTATGGAAAAGCCATATTATTCATATAGAATTACATGGAACCTAAGCAGCCAAAACAATCTTGAAAAAGAACAAAGTTGGAGGATTCATTCTTCACAATTTCAAATCTTACTACAAAGCTACAATACTCAAAAAAAAAAAAAAAACCAAAACAAAACCCCAAAGTTATAATACTCAAAAGAATGTAGTAATGACTTGAGGATAGACATGTGGATCAATGGAATAGAACTGAGATTCCAGGAAAAAACTCAAAACAACTATGGTCAAATAATTTTCAACAAGGGTGCCAAAGGGATCCAGTGAGAAATGAACAGTCTTCTTCAACAACTGGTGCTGGCACAACTCAATATTCACATACAAAATAATGAAAATGAACCCCCTACCTCATAGTATATAAAAAAGACAAACAAACAAAAAACCCTAAAATAGATCAATAACCTAAATGTAAGAGTTAAAACCATAAAATTCTTAGAAGAAAATATAAGGATAATTCTTCACGACCTTGGATTTGGCAATGCTTCCATAGCTAGAACACCAAAAACTGTAGAGTCAAAATTAAAAATAGGTAAACTGAACATTATAAAAATAAAAACTTTTTGGGGCGCCTGGGTGGCTTAGTGCATTAAGCCTCTGATTTTGGCTTAGGTCTTGATCTCAGGTCCTGGGATCGAGTTCCGCATTAGGCTCTCTGCTCAGCAGGGAGCCTGCTTCCCGCCCTCCTCTGCCTGCCTCTCTGCCTACTTGTGATCTCTGTCAAATAAATAAATAAAATCTTTAAAAAATAAAAATAAAAATAAAATAAATAAAAACTTTTGTGCAAAGGACACCATGACAAGAATGAAAGGACAACCTACAGATGGGAGGAATTATTCGTAAATCAAATCTCTGATAAGGTCTAGAATATATAAAGGGAGCACCTAGGTGGCTCAGTCAGTTAAGTGTCCAACTCTCAATTTCAGCTCAGGTCATGATCTCAGAGTCATGAGATGAGTCCAGTGTCGGGCTCTGTGCTGGGTGTGGAGCCTGCTTGGGATTCTCTCTCAGTCTCCCTCTGCCCCACCTTCCATCTCTCCCTCTCTTAAAAAAAAAGGTTCAAAGGTCAAAATAGCCCAAAAAACTTGGGAAAAAAAACAACAGAATTGGAATTCTTATACTTCCTGACTTTGAGACTTGTCACAAAGCTAAAATAATCGATAGTCATATTAATGTAAAGCCAGACAAATAGATCAATGAACAGAATAGAGAATCCAGAAATAGACCCTCACATATATAGTCATTGCTTTTTTTTCTTTTAAGACTTAGTTATTTGAGAGAGAGAGAGAGAGAGCGTGCGCGAGCGCAGGGGGAGGGGCAGAGAGAGAGAGAATCTCAAGCAGAAATTAGGTGCTCCTAGTCAAATGTTTTTCAATAAAGGTACCAAGGCAATTAAGAGAAAAAGGACAGTCTTTTCAACAAATGGAGCTGAAACAATAGCTATATGCAAAACAATAAATGACGCTTACCTCAAACCATATTAAAAAAATCAGATTGAAATAATCATGGCCAGTAAAACTATAAATCTTCTAGAAGAAATCATAGGGAAAAATCTTTGTGACTCTGGGTTTGGCAAAAATATCTTAAATATGACACAAAAAGCACAAAAATATAAGTCTACAAATTGGACTTCACCAAAATGAAACTTTTGTTCATTACATTTTGGGAGAAAATATTTGCAAAACATATTCCTCTTTTTTTTTTTTTAGAGTTTATTCATTTGACAGAGAGAGAGAGATGGAGATGGTACAAGCAGGGGGAGCAACAGAGGGAGAGAGAGAAGCAGGCTCCCTACTGAGCAGGGGGCCTGACACGGGGCTTGATCCCAGGACTCTGGGATCATGACCTCAGCCAAAGGCAGCTGCCCAACTGTGTGAGCCACCCTCTGTGTTTGTGTGAGCCACCTCTGCCTACCTGTGATCTCTGTCAAATAAATAAATAAAATCTTTTAAAAAATAAAATAAAAAAGAGTTCAGAATAGCTACCCTGGAAAGTTTAATTTGGAGGTGAGAAAGCAAGTATTATCCCCCCCTTTTTTTTAAAGATTTTATTTATTTATTTGTCAGGGAAAGAGAGAGAGAGAGAGAGAAAGCACAAGCAGGGGGATTGGCAGGTAGAGGGAAAAGGAGGCTCCCCACTGAGCAAGGAGCCCCAATGTGGAACTTGATCCCAAGACCCTGGGATCATGACCTGAGCCAAAGGCAGACACTTAACCAACTGAGCCACCCAGGCATCCCCTTAACTTTCAATTAACTATATCAAAGTGACATTTTTAAGAATAAAGATGGTAAGTAGCTAGGTATAAAATGCCTTCTTCCGACTGGTAAACACAAACAGAACAAAGTACCTATATCCAAAGTATAATTTGATTTTTCATTAATATATAATAGGTAATAGTTAACTCTTACAGAGCTGTTACTTTCAATTAGTTAAAAACAAAAGTATTACCTTCAGGTAGTAGCTCAAGTTTAAATTCAGGCCTCAAACATTTTACTATTTCCAGAAATGCCCTCTCTTGTCCACTCAAGTTCTTGCTTTGGGGGGCACTAAATCATGACAGTTGTGGCTTCATTTGTGTGAGAGCTATAATTATGCCTTCACAGCAGCATTTTTTCTGTAACGAGAAAGTATTCAGTATATATTTTCTTTTCCTACATATAAAGAAAACTACTAGATTTTGTTATGCAGAATTTATTATAAAATAGCCATTACCATCCTAGTACAGCAGAACCATCAAGTGACTCAGCTGAAGAAAACTAAAGATTAGGACTGACTTTACAGATAACTGCATGTGTCCAGGAGTACTTGACTTAACCTGTGTCAGTTTCCTTACCTAAAATTAGGCATGTGGCCTATAGTTTTGTTTCAACTCACATTCTGTAACTACTAATCAAACAAAGACCCTCCCCCCCACCCCCGTAAATGGCATTTCTCTCATGAAATATTTACTAACAGGGCATTTTTTGGAACCACAGAAGCTTGAGACTAAAGATCACCCTCCCTAAACAACACCTTGTAAAACAACCTGGAATTAGTTTGATGAGGTTATTTCTTAAGCAAATAGTATTGGGATTACTTGAAGAAAACAGAAAGAAGAAAGTATTACATGTATAGACAGTTAACGATTGGAGTTCAGAACACACACTAAAGCATTACATTTTGCTGTGAAATTGCTTTCTAGAATATTTCACATCACATTAAAAAAGTGGACTCTACCTTACATCAAAAACAAAGATAAGGAAGAAACTGTTAAAACAGAAGTTTCATGTTTTATAGGGAAAAGGGGCTTTTTATTGTTTATACATACTGAATGTATGGCAGAAAGGAAAAGACTGGCTATTCAGGCTTTTCCTTTCTTTTCAGGTCACTCACATCTCTGTGGACCATATTTGGGCCATTGCTGTTTTGCTTTTGTTCAGCAGCAAATTTTATTTGTTCAATACTTTAGAGGTAATTCTCTCTTAACATCTGATTATTTTGTTGAGTTTCCTCTACAGTCTTGTGTGTGGTAAAATGTATCTGTTAAAGTCAATTACTTGAGAATAAATACCCAAACAGGATAACTGAAAGATGAAGCCACTTTGTTTTAGAGACTCTCCTAATTCTAGGTCCCTTTTAGTGTCCTAAGATTTAAACGATCTTGAAATATATTAAATATCAATGCCAGATCTTTTAACTTATTAATATTAAAAATGTTGCTCAAAAGTACCTTAGAAAGTAAAATTTCTTTCATCTTTCAGGGTATGTAAATGACACAAAGTTCCTTTTATAATGTATACAAAATAACTATCAGTGGTGTCAAAAATAAATCAAGACTCCTAGTCCACAAATATTTGATAGGACATCTATATTTTTTTTTAAAGATGGGTTTGGAAAGTTTTAGTGTGTTAAGTCAACATCAAAATTTTAAATATATGCAAATATATATAAACAATAACTTATTCTAAATTTTCACTGAAAAAAAATTTAAAGCCAGTGTTCACAATGTCTCATTAATCTTAAGGTTTGCCCTCTCTATTAACTTCCCTATAATCTTGGTTTCTACCCATTTTTTACGCTATAAATACACACCTCTTTTACCTCTGCTCTTTGAGAGCTCTACAGATTATTTCATTTAATCCTCACATCCACTCAGTTGGATCTTACCTCTATAGATAAGAAAACCAAAGCTGTCAAGTAACTTGCCTAAGATCACAAAGAGCATTAAGGCTCAGATTCAAAACTAAGTTGGAAAAAAAAACAACCCAAAACAAATAGAACTCTGAAGCCCATGCATAGTCTTCAGATCATACCATACCATGCCATTACATGCAGAAAAAAAGAAACCTATAATAGAGACACAGGTCTTCCAAGCTGTGATTTTCCAGATAACAATGTGTCTTCATGAAGACCACAGTAAATGAATCATGTAGGAAATCATCAAGAACAAAAAGCCTGAAGTTAATGTTTCAAGAAAAACACTCAAAAGTGCTACCCTAAGTACTGCATGGAGGAAATACGACAGGAGTCACTACTGAAAAAAAAACACCAAAGCCATCATACTGGGTGTTCAGTTGCTCTGAACACTTATAATTTTCCTTAACTAAAGGAAGGTCTCAAATGAAAACTGTACTTTGGTGAATTCAACATTTCTGCTTTGCAAATTGAAGGTTTATCTTATGAAGTACATATCTAGGTTTTATATCTTACTGGTCATACTACTCCATTCAAATTAAGATCAACCTATAGTGACTACTGGGTATTGTACTTTCTTATTTTGGTAAATATCAAATTGTTGACCACTAAAACTTATTAAACTAACCATACTTTCTTTGTTGTTATTTTTTAAGATCTTAAGTAATCTTAAATGTTGGGCTCGAATTTATAACCCGGAGGTCAAGAGTTGCATGCTCCACTGACTGAGCCAGCCAGGAACCCCACTACCTATACATTTTCAAAGATATTTTAACCAATAATATTTTATCAATAGTAAAAAAATATATATATCTGAAAAAGAACCCAATTATTTGAACATTTCAGGTTCTATGGATGTTAATTCAGGCAATTTTACTGCTGTATCTCAAAAACCACTTATAATTAAAGGAGAATGTTTAAAACTGTCAAATTTCTATCCACTTCTACCAAATTCAGAAAATATGGATTAAATAGCAACACTTCAGTTAAGAAAGTGTTTCAAGTTTCAGGTGGTCTAACTTATTTAAGTATACAATTCTCACCATCATAATGAATCACATGGTTAAATGCCCACAGGTTGTTTTGCAACCCCAGTTCCTCCTTTCCTAGGACTTTAGTACAGAGGTGTTCTTTTTCTCTAAGAGAAATTCCTCTAACCATGAGGCCATTCTCCCTTATTTATTCAGGCTGGCAAAGCTTCTAGCCAAACTGACATCTAAATGAAAATGATGGGGATAAATTTAACATTTACTACGTGGCAATTAATTCTCACAGTGACCCAAGTGTGACACAGAGCAGTTAATAAGAAGCTGAGGCATTCAGGTTGGAGAGCCCGTAATCTAGCAAGGTGAGTGAACTGAAAATATCCTACTTTCATTATCATTGCTTTCCAGTAAAATATTATTTTTCCGCTTGTAATTGTTTAAATACTTTCTCACAGGCTATGGTTGATTTCAATACCAGGTGCCTACTTAATTGCAGCGCATCTTTAAAAATGCAAAGGTGGGGCGCCTGGGTGGCTCAGTGGGTTAAAGCCTCTGCTTCCAGCTCAGGTCATGATCCCAGGGTCCGGGGATCGAGCCCCACATCGGGCTCTCTGCTCCGCGGAGAGCCTGCTTCCTCCTCTCTCTCTCTCCGCCTGCCTCTCTCGCCTACTTGTACTCTCTGTCAAATTAATAAATAAAATCTTTAAAAATGCAAAGGAAAACAAGTTGTTTTCACCTGCACACATACCGCTGTGCCCACAAATTCTGCAATCCAGTTTTGCCTGATTCTAAACTGTGTCTCTTGAAGTCCCCCTCTTGCAGTTTTGGCGAACGACTTAAAAAGTAACTTTGAGTTCTAGATAGCATCTCTCCCGCCATCCTCCCACAGCGAAACAACTAAATTCAATTAGAGTAACTCTCCGGACCATTCAGAGTTAGGTATAGGCCTTTAGGTAACTTCAAGACCGAGGGGGGAAAAAAAAAGTCAAGCAGCGTAGGAGAATGTGGGGGCGGACGCCTTTCCCCTTCTAATCAGAAGATATGAAAGGGCTCCTAGGGAGAAAAAAAAAAAGGGAAAACAAAAACCACAAAACCTATAAAGCGGGGCTCTTTGCTTCGCGAAGGACGACACACCAGGCGCTCCCGCCCAAGGGGTCTGGGTCCTTCTCCGCGGCGGTGGCGTGTCCCGGGGCTCTGCAACCCTCTTCGAGACACTTAATCTCCACCTTCTCCAGCCTGCCTTCCCGAGGCTCCCCGGCGCAGTCCCGGGAGGGGGTTAGTGGGCCTCATCGTGTGGGGCCCCGAAAAGGCCCCGAGGCTGGGCGCTTAAGTCACCACCCGGGCCCGACTACAGCAGGAGCCAGCGTTGCTCAGGGCGCAGGCTGGTCAGGAGGTGACGGAAGAGGCAGGAGGAAAGAAATGGGGGTTGGGAGGTAGCGTCCCTTTCGTGGGCGCGGACAACTTGGTCAAACCCCCAACTCCCCCAGTCCCGCCGCTTTCGAGAGCCCTAGAGGGCGAGGAGGGAAGTCCACAAGGTGCGGGAGCGGAGGGGAGAAAATTCAAAACGAGTCTACTCAACCTCGTCTTGGCTCCGAGGCCCTGCCATGGAGACCAGCACAATGCGCAGGCGCATCCTTCTGAGAGCGCGCAGCGCAGTCCTGTGATACCAGAGCACTATCGGCCACCGTCGTCCGTTTCCTTTATGATTCGTTCTTTTTTTTTTTTTTTTTTTTTTTTGTATTCCGGACTCTCACCTGGATCTAAAGCCTGGCGCTAGAGGCGGGAGCCCTGCGAAAGCCTCGGTAAAGTGATGTTATGATTGGGAGTATGCGTAAGAAAATAAAGCCGTAAAGTCTTTCATAAGTTAAAGTTGAAGGCAGAGGAAATATAGTAGATATCTGGCTAGAACTGGGAAAATTAAACGCAAATAAGATATCCCGAGGGCAGCGTGGTAAAAGACTACAATTCCCAGTGGTCATGGCGTCTGAGAAGCGCTGCTTTCTGGGAGTGGTAGTGTCTAGGAACTGTGTTTGAAGTATCGGTTCTGAAGACAACCTCTTAAAATTAAGAAGAGATAGAAGCAGTTTGAATTGGGCCTTTCCGTATCTTCATAATCGATCACAGGCCTAAATATATTTAAAGAAATAAATTTTTTTAAAAATTAGGGCACTCCGCCTTTAAAGCTATGCTTCTCTAATCGATGATTCCTAAATCTAGGAATAGGTAGTTGATGTTTGTGGGCTGGGTCTCTGTGTCAGAGCAGCCTCGTGGTTGTCTCGTTGCTGTGGAGGCCGGAGGAAGGAAAGCGGAAGCCCAGAAGACTGCATCTTCTCGCGTACCTGCGCAAGCTAATTTTGAGCTGCCTCTTTTTGTAATCTTAAGAGACCACAGCGCCTGTTGCCTATTACCACTTACGTTTCTGTAGACAAGTCCTGTGTGTACTCCTCGCCATGGCTCAGCTCCAGACACGCTTCTTCACTGACAACAAGAAGTAAGTAAGCGTGCTTTTCTTTCCTCTCCTCTCGCCTCCCTAGGATCCTTACCAAGAACTCCTTCCGTATGACTTTGTGGAGCCTCAGTTGTCTTTGCTCTCAATTTCTCCCCGCCTTTTTTTTTTTTTTTTCTTTTTCCTGTACTCCTGGCTTGAGTGAGTTTTCTACTCGATCGGAAGCTATACCTTGCCAGGATTTCTCCGGGATAGACCTCTGAGGTCACAGATCCTTTTTTTGCCTAGCTTCTCAGGCTATGGGTAATTTGAATTGCGAGTGTAGAGAGATCTGAAAAGCTTCAGGTTTGCTTCCTGAATGAAGCACATACGTAATTTTAAAAATGAACAATGGACCTAATTGTTACAGGCTGCCTGCTAGCGGTGTTTCACCGTTTCTGAAAACACAGGTTTATTCTCTTTTTAAGTAGGTGATCGACGATTCTTTTCTAAATCAGGCTAGAAAGTGGAGCTCTGATTAGGGGGTTGGTAGAACTGGTTTTTGATAAAGACTGTAAAGTTAATTTAGTTACAGGTTTGTGTATTTATATATATGCTTACACATGTATGCATGTGGGTATATGTATATGTGTGTGTGTGTATGAGCATTTTTACTAATGGTCCCTAGGTCAGTAGCATTCATTTGAAACCTAATTGTATTCAGTCTTGCAGTGTATATCATACTAGTAATTTTTCTTAGTGTCTCTCTTTTTTTTTTAATATTTTATTTATTTGACAGAGGGATCACAAGTAGGCAGAGAGGCAGGCAGAGAGAGAGGAGGAAGCAGGCTCCCTGCGGAGCAGAGAGCCCGATGCAGGGCTCGATCCCAGGACTCTGGGATCACAACCTGAGCCGAAGGCAGAGGCTTTAACCCACTGAGCCACCCAGGCGCCCCTGGTTTAGATACTTTTTAAGGAAGGTGGTACAATAGCATGAGCACTGTATTGTTTTCTAATTGAAGTTTTTATTGAGATAATCATTGATTCACATGAAGTTTAAGAAATAATAGACCACCATGTTTTAACCCCTGAGGTAAATGGAGAAACATTATATATACGTTTGTGTGTATGTGTGTGTGTGTGTGTGTGTGTTTTAAATTCTTCAAAAAGGTAACAAAACCTAAAAATTAAGTTCTTGCTTCTTATACATAATATGTTCTGGTGAGTAAAATGGGGGGGTTAGTTTTTTTTTTACATATATGTGTATAACTTACATACATGTGTGTATGAATTATGCTACTTTCTTCCCCACATTTTACTGACCACATAGTAAGTGAAAGGAAAAACCAAAAACTTTTTGGGAGTGTTTTTTCTTTTTTAAGATTTATTTATTTATTTTGGAGAGAGAGCGCTTTTATGAAAGTGGCGAGAGAGGGAAAGAGGAAGAGGGAGAGAATTCCAAGCAGACTCCTCACTGAGCGTTGAGCCCAATGCAGGGTTTGATCTCACCACCCATGAGATCATGACCTGAGCCAAAAGCAGGAATCAAACACCCAACCAAATGAGCCATTCAGGCACCCCCATAAAAACCTAACACTTTAATTCTAGGTTTTGTTACCTTTTGGAGAACCTAAATTATTGCTTACTTTTTTTTCAGGTATGATACATATAAATATAACTGTAGCCTTAAAACTACTCAAAGTGTAGTTTGAAGATTAGCAGCATCAGCATCACTTGGGAGCTTATTAGAAAAAGCAGAATCTCAGACTCCACCTCAGACCTACTGATTGAGAATCTACATTCTTTTTTAAAGATTTTATTTATTTATTTGACAGAGCTTACAAGTAGGCAGAGAGGCAGGCAGAGAGAGAGAAGGAAGAAGGCTCCCCGCAGAGCAGAGAGCCTGATGTGGGGCTGGATCCCAGGACCCTGGAATCATGACCCGAGCCGAAGGCAGAGGCTTAACCCACTGAGCCACCCAGGCGCCCCGAGAATCTACATTTTAACAAGATCTGAAGCTCTCTACCTCATTGTGGCAAAAAGATTTATTGTATCATGTCTTGATGAGCTCCTGGATTCTATCTTATCATCTTTTGAAACTTTTCCATTCCCCATGGCTAGGGCTTTAAATCAAGCTTTAGACTTTTTTTTTCTTAGAACAACTTTCTTGAGATGTAATTTACATACAACAGAATTCACACTTTTTTTTTTTTTAAAAGATTTTACTTATTTATTTGACAGAGAGAGAGATCACAAGTAGGCAGAGATTCAGGAAGAGAGAGAGGGGGAAGCAGATTCCCCACCAAGCAGGGAGCCTGATGCGGCGCTCGATCCCAGAACCCTGAAATCATGACCTGAGCCGAAGGCAGAGGCTCAACCCACTGAGCCACCCAGGCACCCCCAGAATTCACACTTTAAAGTGTCCATTATTGGGGCACCTGAGTGGCTCAGTCACTTGAACATCTGCCTTTGGCTCAGGTCATGATCCCAGAGTCCTAGGATCTAGCCCCACATTGGGCCTCCTGCTCAGTGGAGAGCCTGCTTCTCCCTGTCCCTCTGCTGCTCCCCCTGCTTATGCTCTCTCTCTCTTTCTCTGTTACGTAAGTAAATAAAATCCTTCAATAAATAAAATAACAAGTCTAATATTTGCAAAATTGTACAACCATCACTACAGTTTTAGAACATTTTTCAGCACCCTTTAGCTATTACCCCCTAATCCTTCAAACCTGAGCCCTTGACAACCACTAATCTACTTTCTGTGTCTGTGGATTTGTCTGTTCTGAATTTCATATAAATGTGATTATATAGGGGTGCCTGGGTGGCTCAGTCGGTTAAGCAACTGCCTTTGGCTCAGGTCATGATCCTAGGGTCTGGGATCTAGCCCTATGTCAGGCTCCCTGCTCAGTGGGGCATCTGCTTCTCTCTTTCTCTCCCTCTGTGTGTGCAATCTCTCCCTCTAGCTCTCTGTCTCAAATAAATAAAATCTTTTAAAAAATAATAATTATATGTAGTCTTTTGTGACTGGCTTCTTTCACTTTCTTAGGATGATGTTTACAACGTTCATCCATTTTGTAATATGTATCAGTTCTCATTCTTTTTTTTTAAAGATTTTATTTATTTGACAAAGATTCACACAGCGAGAAAGGGAACAGAAGCAGGGGGAGTGGGAGAGGGAGAAGCAGGCTTCCCGCCGAGCAGGGAGCCCAACTCGGGGCTCAATCCCAGGACCCTGGGATCATGACCTGAGTCAGAGGCAGACGCTTAACAACTGAGCCACCCAGGCGCCCTGTCATTCTTTTTTGTGGCCAAATAATATTCCATTATATGGATATGGTATACCAAATTTTGTTTCCAGTTTTTAAGTTGATGGACATTTAGATTAAATCCACTTTTTGGCTATTATGAGTAGTGGTGATGTGAACTTTTGTGTACAAGGTTTTGTTGTTGTTCTTGTTTTAAAGATTTATTTGTTTGGGGGAGCGGAGAGTGAAAGTGAGCAGGGGAGAGGGGCAGAAGAAGAAGGAGAGTATTTAGCAGACTCTGAGCTAAGCCTGGAGCCTAACATGGGGGTTGATCTCATGACCTGAGATAATGATCTGAGCTGAAACCAAGAGTCTGTTGCTTAACCAACTGAGCTACCCAGGCGCCCCTGTGTACAAGATTTTGTGTGGTCATGTATTTTCATCTCTCTCGGGTATAGATGTAGAAGTGGAGTTGCTGGATTAAATGGTAGTTCCATGTTTAACTTTTTGAGGAACTGCCAGGTTTTCCCAAAGCAACTGTACCATTTTACATTCCCATCACTAATGAATAAAGGTTTGAATTTCACTACTTCCTCACCAACACTTCGTTCTTTTTTATTATAGTCATTATAGTGACTGCAAACTGATATTGTATGGTTTGATTTACATTTCCTTGATGAATAATGATGTGGAGCATCGTTTTCATGTGCCTGTTGGCCATTTGTCTATCTTCTTTGGAGAAATGTCTATTTTAATTCTTTGCCTGTTTTTTAAATTGTGTTGTCTTTTTATTATTGAGTTGTAAGTGTACTTTATATATTCTAGATAAAAGTTCTTTATCAGAAACGTGATTTGCACATATTTTCTCCCATTCTCTCTTAGAATAGTTTTCTAGTTTGAACCTTGTTGTGTGTTCCTCTAATCCAGTCTCAACAGTGCTGCCAGGAAGATCTAATGAAACAAAATTCCAATGATATTATTCTTTAATTAGGACTACTACTACCTCATTGCCCAGAGAAAGAAGTAAAAATTACTTCACATGGTGGATTAACCATTCTGTGCACATCTCCTTAACCTTGCCTTTGGACACTGTCTAGAGCAAAAATCACACTTTGTGGAATAGGCTGAGTTGGCAGTTTAGTAACTGTTAGCTATTGGTTACTGCTCTTCCTGCTTTTCTGCACCCCTTCTGTCTACCTCTGTTACCTGACAAAGCCACTTTCCAGATGTAGCTCAAGAGTGATCTTCCTTGTGCATTCTTCTATACCCTGTTTGTTTTTTTTTTTATCCTTGGTTGAAATGATCTACAGCTTCTTTGTTCTCCCATTCTGTATATCACTTATGACATTGTTCTTACATACTTTTGTTGTATTTTGATTACCAGACTCTGACCCTTTCTGAGAACAGAGATCATGTCCTAATTTATTTTTGCTAACCCCATTTAGCAAAATGTCTGGCATGTATTAGATATCCATTAAACACTTGTTGAATGAATAAATGCACATTTAATGTAGTCTTGACTTTGACATATCATTTTCTTTTTACAGATATGCAGTAGATGATGTTCCCTTCTCAATTCCTGCAGCTTCTGAAATTGCTGACCTTAGTAACATCATCAATAAATTGCTGGAGGCCAAAAATGGTGGGTATAAAGACTTTGAGAAGTTAGGAGAGGGTACAGTGCCATGAACTACACTAAAATACATCACATTTTTATTTTCTTTCTTTCTTTCTTGGCCTTATTTTATGATACTGTATGCATTTTGTAGTGGTAAAAGTTATAAACTGTAACATGGGTTTCCCTGCTGCATGATACTTTTTCAAGTGCTTTGAAATAGAAGTTTTTAGAAAAAATTATTTCAGTTTAATTTGTTTTTAAGGCAATATGGAGATAAGGTGGTTGAGATTTAGAAATAATATTTTAGGGGCGCCTGAGTGGCTCAGTGGGTTAAAGCCTCTGTCTTCAGCTCAGGTCATGATCCCGGGGTCCTGGGATCGAGCCCCTCATTGGGCTCTCTGCTCAGTGGGGTGCCTGCTTCCTCCTCTCTCTCTGCCTGCCTCTCTGCCTACTTGTGATCTCTGTCTGTCAAATAAATAAATAAAATCTTTAAAAAAAAAAGAAATAATATTTTAGTGTAATAGTTATGAATCATTGTGATTGTGCTAAGAAGGGCTCTGATGGGTAGGCATAGAACAAACATCTAGGTGCTTGGGTCTTAAGAGCTACACTTCTACAAAGCAAAATGACGATGTCACTATTTGAGTATTTATTTTGTGTAATAACAGATGCCAATATTAATACTGGTATTTTTTTAAGTATTTAGAATTCATTGAAAAATTAATGGATAAAGATTTATAAAGGGTATCAAGTAAAATGTTTAAAAGATATAAATATTAAATATATGCTGTTGTGTGAAAATAAATTATTAGCCCATAAAATTAATATAAACAAAGTATGCAAAAATATTGATGAAACAAGATTGATCATGGGTTGATAATTGTTGAAATTGGGTGAGAGGTATGTGAAGGTTTATTATTCTCCTCTTTTGCTTATGTTTGACATTTTCTATAATCAGACTTTTTGAAAAATTAATGAAACCATACATAAAATAGAAGATTTAATCAGAAAAATTGAGAATAACATAAAGCATGATCTTTAAAAATAAAACTTGTCTGAGCACCTGGGTAGCTCAGTTGTTTGAATGTCTGCCTTCAGCCCCAGTCATGATGCAGCCCTGGAATGGAGCCCCACCTCCACCTCCCTGCTCAGCAGGGAGCCTGCTTCTCCCTCTCCACTCCCCCTCCTCGTGAGTGCTCTCTCGCTTGTGCGCGCACTCTCTTTCTCAATATCTCTGCCAAATAAATAAATAAAATCTTTAAAAATATAAGATAAACTTTTAAAAAAGAAAAATATGCTTGCTTCCAAATGGTGATGTCATTGACAAGTTTTGTTTTTATTTTATTTTTTTAAATATTTTATTTACTTATTTGAGGGAGGGAGAGAACAAGTGGGTTGAGAGGCAGAGGGTGAAGCAGGCTCCCTGCTGAGGGGGGAGCCTGATGCAGGTCTGGATCCTGGGACTCTAGGATCATGACCTGAGCCGAAGGCAGACACTTAACCTACTGAGCCACCCAGGTGCCCCAAAGCAAGCATATTTTTAGACAGATGTTTCTGATACTTCAGCGTCCTTTTGATTCTACCCTAGCTGGAGGAATGGAGAGATGAGAGTTATAAACTAATGCATGATTTTTCCCCTTCTCCATCTTCAAATAGTCCCATAATTTTTTTTGTTAAGTGTGAGATGATGTCTTGTTTTGTTTTCCTTTCCTTTTCTTTTTTCTCTTTCTTTTCTTTTCTTTTTAGTAATCTCTACACCCAATGTGGGACTTGAATTCATGACCCCTACCAACCCAAGCAGCCAGGCATTCCTGAGATGTTTTTGAACAACATTTTTTTTTTTTTTTTTTTTGGTGGGGCATGTGGCAAGGTCTGCAATGTTTTCATTACTAGCAAGCTGTTGTTTTTCATTCAGAGCTATTCATGTAACATTTCCCATTGGTCTTTGTCTTTACTTCCATCTGTTGATGTATAGAGATTTTGATACATAGTTACTTGTAAATTACCAGACTGTCATATATTCTTATTGAAAAAAATATCTCAACTATAATAAGAATAATTCTCATAATAGGGGCGCTTGGGTGGCTCAATTGGGTAAGCCTCTAATTCTTGATTTTGGCTAAGGTCATGATCTCAGGGTCATGAGATTGAGCCCTGTGTTGGGCTCCTTGCTGGGTGTGGAACCTGCTTGGGATTCTCTCTCCTTCTACCTCTCCTCACCAACTCGCACTTTCTCTCTTTAAAAAAAAAAAAAAAGAATTATTCTTGGAATAGATGCTTTGCATTACCAGTATGTGGATGTTTGTTGTTGCCCAAACAGTTGCATATTTTTCTAAATTTGTAGAATGAACATTGGTTTCTTTTTTAATAAATTAAATGATAAAGTCATTGCTCTTGAGTTGAAGATGCAAATGATTCAGATGTCAGATTTTTAAAAAGTAACAATCCAAATAATCAATGAGAGTTCTTTCAGAAGTATCTTAGCTAATAAATGCAGTAAAAATGAAGAATTTTTAGCATTTTGTAACTCCAATTGAAATAATGGGTTTAGGTAGTGATTATCAATAACTGATAAAACTATTAATTAGTTAAAAGACTGACAGAGGGGCGCCTGGGTGACTCAGTGGGTTAAAGCCTCTGCTTTCGGCTCAGGTCATGATCCCAGGGTCCTGGGATCAAGTCCCGCATCGGGCTCTCTGCTCTGCGGAGAGCCTGCTTCCTCCTCTCTCTCCCTGCCTGCCTCTCTTGCCTACTTGTAATCTCTGTCAAATAAATAAATAAAATCTTTAAAAGACTGACAGAATATTATGATGGATGGGATAAGAGTGACATTATCAGAGCTCAGATACAGATTTTTCACATCACAGAAAGAGATCAAGATAATACACTTCCCGATGATGCGATAGGAGATATATAATACTGTGTGTAAATATTCTTACCCCCCCTAAAAAGCAAACCTGAAATCTAATCAAGTGTTTAGGTCTGCCTAGTGTACAGGACATGTAGGTGGTAGAGGAAACATGCTAATGGATACCATGGAGATATAATCAAATCCAGAATGAAGACAGATGGCCTATTTCTTTTACAAATAAATGCCAAGGGATAAAAAGGAGGAGGGGAAATGTTAAAGATTAAATAAGACATATTAATCAAATATAATGTGTGGACTTTGGATGCTGATTCTAAAAAACTCACTGTAAAAAGACATTCATGAAACAAGGAAGCATGAACATTGGCTATTTAATATTAAGAGGAATAATGATTAAATTTTTTGACACTGCCACCATTTTTTTAAGTCCTCATATTTTAGAAATACAAACTAAAGCATTTACAGATAAAATGATAGCATTTCAAGGGTTTGATTTTAAAATAAATCAGCAGAGGAGTGGAGTGAGGTATATAAATGATTGCCCATGAGTTGGTAATTGTCATAATATGTGATAGAGATGAGGTTTCATAATGTTATTCTTAACTTTTGTATATATTTGGGATTATCCATAGAATAAAAAGGTTTTTAAAATAAAGATAATTATACCAACACCACCAATAAAAAATTATACTGACAGAAGAAAGTACTCTGTTCTTAAAAATCACATAGCATACTGGAATACATGGCCTGATTATGCCATAGAGAAATTCTGGAGAAACTCAGAGGCCACACTGGGATAAAAGGTACCTGTTTGTTTGGGGGTTTCTCATATACCTCTGCTGATCTTACTTCAGGTTCTAAGAGTGATCATTTTGTTATGCATTTTCTTTAGAGTTCCACAAACATGTGGAGTTCGATTTCCTTATCAAAGGCCAGTTTCTGCGAATGCCCTTGCTCAAACACATGGAACTGGAAAACATCTCTTCAGTAAGTTCAAATGTTTACCTGCTGTATTTTATGTCCAGTGTTCTCAGATAATGTGGAAAGCTTTTAGAATCACCTGTGTCTTTAGCAACCCAAAATTTTTTTGATTATTGTTTTTTTCTAGAAATTTGAACTTTAGTTTTTGTGTGTTCAGTTTTGAAATCCCCTCATCTGAAGGTGTATTAGGAAATGCAGGTGAGTCAATATGGGAAGGAACTTTCGTATTTATGGAAGAATTGTCAAGAAAGGGAATGGTAAATATATGTTTACTGCTATTAAAGGTGTACAAAATGATTGTGTACCTATAAAAACTTATGGGTTAGGTTATTGGGATTTAGAGTGGTTCCCCCTTCCTCTAATTTTTAAAGTTCCCTTATTGCTTTTATAATTTGTAACTGCTTTTATACTTTTAGGCAGGTTTTAGAACTGATAAAATTATAATTTATCATTTTAACCATCTTTAAGTGTATAATTCAGTGGCATTATGTACATTCATAGTAACATGCATGCATCATTACTGTCCATATCCAGAACTTTCCCATCATCCTCATTAAACAGAATGCTTTTATGATTTTGATTTTATTTTTGGAAGTTTCTTATATTCTCACCCCCCCAACCTACTCTGCACTTTTGGCATAAATTTTCCAAGGTCATTAATGTTTTTAATAGTACTTTTAGGTCAGATAAAGTTTTTCACCTTCGCATGGCTCCAAATTTTCGGAGTTATGGGGGGGACTGACATGAAGGAGACCTGTTAAACTGGGAGTCTTTTATTTTCATAGTGTATGATTTTAAAACTGTACCGCCTGATTGATTTCTGGTTATTTCTCTGTGACTAGGAAGAGGTTGTGGAACTGGAATATGTGGAGAAGTACACTGCTCCTCAGCCAGAGGAATGCATGTTTCATGATGACTGGATCAGTTCCATCCAAGGGGCAGAGGAATGGTATTGCCGTATGAATGTTCTTCTATCCATGCCACCTCCCTTAGTCTTTTTTAAGTGTATTGTGTGAATATTCTTCTCCGATTGACTATGTTCTTTGTAAAAGTAATTTTGTGATATATGTCTTGATGACCATGGTGAAGATCTTTCCGTTCAGTATATTTAAGAAGAAACATATCTATTAATAAGTTTTCTGTTCTGTCTCAAGATGTTGTAGTGACATTTGTCAGTATATTGGGTAAGTCAAGTGTCTTAGGGCATTTATTTGAGTGTGTTGCTTATTAGACCAAAGATATAAAAGAAGGAGAAAAGAACTTTTATAGCCACAAATCTCCTAGCCTATTACCATGAAGATGCAGATCATGTTATTTTGGGACTAAAAAGGGCAGACTAGATTCGAGCAGATACGGATGGCAAACCGTCACTGGCCATACTTGTAGAAAAGCACCTTGGTGAGTGAATCATAGTACAAGCTTACCTCCTTCAAAGAATATCTTCCTGGAGTTGTTTCCCAAGTGATTTTTTTTTACTGGTTTTACTTTTACTTTAGATGATTTTGCTGTTTTTCTATTACAAAGTTTTCACTGGTTATGTACAAGGGACTGTTAGGCTTTATAAGTAAGTTCCCTGGGAGTTGTAGTGTTTGCAACAGTAATGAAAATGAAATCTAGGGTTTTTCAGTTACATTTTTATTTTTAGGAGGTTATGAAAAGTCTAACATAACCTCTTCTAATCTATTCAGGTGTGTTTTGAAATCTTAGTCTTCACGCTAAAAAAAAAAAAATTAAGTATAATCCTGAAGGTTTACTTTGTCATTGCTTTAGAAATAAACTTGATTGCAGGTTTTGAAAAGTCTGCTTTTTGTATTTTATAGGATTTTTTTCTCTTCATAGGATCTTGACTGGTTCTTATGATAAGACTTCTCGGATCTGGTCCTTGGAAGGAAAGTCAATAATGACAATTGTGGGACATACAGATGTTGTAAAAGATGTGGCCTGGGTGAAAAAAGGTTAGGACTCTTTGCCTAAACTGAAAGGAATCCTGCATAGGAAATTGGAAATAAGCCATTTTCAGAGCTGGGGCAGAATGGAGATGGTGTTGGAAGTGCCTCATGCCTCAGTTTTTGTGAGGTCTTTCAAAAATACAATGTTCAAGAAGAAAAAGATTATGTAAGAAAATCTGTAAGTGGTAGAGTTAAATCCTTACTGACTTAAAACAGATAAAATATACTTCCAAGTTAATACTGTGTTAAACTCCTATTTTATAGTATTTTTGAAGGATCATCCTTTTATACCATAAGTTACATCTTTTTCAAAGATGGCTAATGTCTTTCTCAACAACAAAAAATTCAATTCTTCAGTTTCAGAACACAATGTATTTTAAATTTTTGTACTAATTTGTTCTTATTCTTCTCCTTTCTTCAGATAGTTTGTCTTGCCTACTACTGAGTGCCTCTATGGATCAGACGATTCTCTTATGGGAGTGGAATGTGGAGAGGAACAAAGTGAAAGCCCTGCACTGCTGCAGAGGTCATGCCGGAAGTGTGGATTCTATAGCTGTTGATAGCACGGGAACTAAAGTAAGTAGCTAGTGTGTTGTACTAGTTGTACTAGTACTAGTACTGTTGAATTAAAGTTTGAGCTTCTTATGCAAAATTTTTTTCTTCATGTATTCTGTGATTGTCCTACTTTCAAATAGTTGATAATTAGCGAATATGATTTTGAACCCAAAGTAAATAATCTTAAAAGAAGAGATATAAAGATTTACTTCCTCAGTCTGGGTTTCTCTAGTTTAGACTTTATATAAACTGCAGAACTTTTATGAAATCAGGTAAACAAGCAGTGTAATATTATTTAATCATAATGATTGACACTTTCAGTCTTCGAGCTTCTCAGTGCTGTCATCAGTTGAAAATGTCTAGTTGATCATCTAAGCCTTAGTGTACATTAAGGTCAGTTAATAGAGGTGGTTTTACTAGTATTGCTGATTTACTCTATCATGACAAAATGGTCCAAGTTAGTTAAACAAGCCTGAGTGCAACACTGTATGACTTCGGAAGGGTTACAAATTCTCTTGCCATTTGAAAGTTCCCTAAAGCACACTGAAAATTTTGGATTGAGGAATGTTTCTTCGGTGTTTCTTTGCTAGTTAGCATAACAGAGGACATTTCATGCATTCAGAGGTAAAGATTTATGATTATTCATATTGAGCCATAAATGAGGTTTACATATTGTCAAGTCAAAACCTAAATGAATTAGTCATATCCTGTCTCTTGGCCATAAGAGATAGAAACTCATCTTGAACATTTTTCAGCTTAAAAGATTGTGAGATCCACGAAGAAGTGAACAATCACATCACCATCATTTGGGTCTTAGGAACCAAAGGAGTTGAGCTTGAATGTGGCCAATATTTCCCCCGGACCCCATCTCCCTAAGTTGACTTTATTCTCTTTCACTTCAAACTGGCTTTTTCCACGTGGCAGTAAACCTGGCTTTCAGTATTCCTAGGTTTTACATCCTATACCATCTGTCCCTGAAAAAGACTAACTTCAACTCTCTGGAACACAAGTTCTCAAAAAAAGGTCCCAAAGGAAGAAGGGACATGTGTGCACAGTGTAGACCAGCTGCCTACCTCAGTCTAACCAACCATAGCCAGGGTGCAGGGCCATGTAACAACGGCAGCTTCTTCCGTTGCCAGGAGATTGAGAATACAACTTTTAGGAGACTAGGAAGCCGTGTAGGTGATACCATAATAGTAAAGGTCTTAAGAACAAAGTAAAGGTTTTAAGTTATAAATAGAAAAGGAAGGCAAATAATATGGTAGATTATGTTACATACTCTTTTTCTCTTTATATATATATCTTTTTAGTTTTGCAGTGGCTCCTGGGATAAGATGCTAAAGATCTGGTCTACAGGTAAATACTTGTACTTTGACTTATTAATGGAGTTTCAGGAATTTCAGTGAAAGACTATTTAACACAGATTTTTCCATAAAAATGGACCCGAGCTTTTGAGGATACAGATAAAGGAGCATGTAGAGAAAAATTAATATACTAACCCTAATTTTAAACACATTTTAAAATGTGTTTCTATCTACCACCCTCTTATTTATTGAACCAAGTCACTGAATTGCTGCAAGTAACCAACAACATGATTGATACAGTAGGACATAACTGCCTTAGTTCTCAGAGTTCTCATATTCTGGAACCTGGCAATTGAAATACCTTCTGAGTCATTCTGATACACTCCAATATTAGAGAAATTTCTTTTAAGAAATTTAAGCTTTTAAGAAAGTTAAGCTGATTTACTTAAAAAAATTTTTGAATGCAGTTTTACCAAACTTAATTTTTTTACTTTGAAAATATAGAAGGAACAATTAGAGGAGAAAGAGTTGGAGGAGGGAGGAGTCTCAGAGGAAGGTGCCTTGATAATAGTGAGGAGGAAAGAAGGGGAAGACCCACAGACATTTAAATGAAAAAGAACTAGTAGTCTAGAATTATTTAAACAGGTAAACAGCAAAATCGCTGTTACTTCTGAGGGAATTGCTGTGTTACAGTGTAATACCCTAAGTAAAGTTCACAAAGTAGAGTTGAGGGATCAAGAAAAGCTTGAGCAGTGTCAGGTGGCAGGAAATATGGAAGTCATTTCAGAAGATTTCCCAGTAGTGCTTAAAGCAAACAGTTTTGGGTTTTTTTTTAAGGTTTATTTTAGAAAGAGAGAGTGCGCAGTAATGGGGGCCAGGGCAGAGGGAGAGAAAGAGAGAATCTCAAGCAGACTTCCTGGCAGGTGCGGAGCCTGAAGCTTGGGGCTTGACCTCATGACTCTGAGATCATGACCTGATCCAAAATCAGGAGTCGAACACTTAACCGACTGAGCCACCCAGGTGCCCCTTAAAGCAAACAGTTTTGAGGCAGAAAGTTGTTTATTAGGATAATTTTTCCTTTCGTGGAATATTTTACTGTTTGAAATACTTTTAATTCATTGTTAGAAAAGTGAAATAATCATGAAAAATAAACATGACTGGATTGTATCTGCTTTTAATGTGTTTGTTTAACCTTGCCATTCCTTCATAGTACAAATGCAATTTGGGCAACCTCTCCTACAACTAATAGTAAGCAGTATTTCATAGATATGGTAAAGTGAATAATCATAATGATGATCTTAAAGACATAACAATATCAAACTGGTTAGACTTTAGGATTTTAGTGTACTCTGTTTTTTGCTTTCTCCTTTTGGAAGATTGATAACCCAACCCAGGTATTGTTTTTACATATAAACTTCTATTAACCAGAATAAGGAAAAATATCCATTCCCTAACCAGTTGAGATAACATGGAGAAAACATATACCCAGAAAAATAAGAAATCTTTTAAGACTGTTGATAATCAGGGGGTGCCTGGCTGGGGAAGGTGGTAGAGCATCCAACTCTTGATCTTAGGGTCATGAGTTCAAGCCCCATGTTGGGTATAGGGGTTACAATCAATCAATCAATCAATCGAACTTTGCAATTAATATTTACCATAAAATTTTCACATATCAAGTAAAATTCTCTGTGATACAGTTCCTACAGATGAAGAAGATGAAATGGAGGAATCCACAAATCGACCAAGAAAGAAACAGAAAACAGAGCAGTTGGGACTAACGAGGGTAAGTATTTTTGCACTAAGAGCTAAGAATGATTTTTATATTTTTAAGGGGTTTAAAAAACAAAAAAGAACATACAAAAGAGACTAGAGAGGCTAAAATACTCTCTGGACCTTTATGAGAAATTTTGCTGATCTCTGATATAAGCCGCTCACATTACAGATGAGATTTAAATAATTAATATTTAAGGAGGTTAAATGTAACAAAGTTATAAAAGTAGATTAATTGTCTCCCTTTTCAGAAATATTTTCCTTTCTTCTTCATGTGTTCCTTATATTTAAGATAGACATTGCACCTAGTTTGGGTGCAATTTGAGAAAAACATTGGAGATTTTGGAGTACTAATAAATGAACCATGAGCATTATTTAAAGAGTGGACAATAGGTGTTGAGGAAAGGGTGAGAGTAACCTATCGAGATTCATTTACCTGGAGGAGTGAGGAAAAAAATGGCAGCACCTTGACTCAAACATAGATCTCTCTGACCCCAGAGCTTTTTCAGCTGACTTCTACGTATGACATGTCCATATGAGAGAGTTAAGTTAGGGGTAATATTAATACTTTTCAAAGTAAGAAGCAGAACAGATGAGAAAGCATCAGGATATAGAGGAAGGACTACAAACTTCGAAGTAGTATTTTGGTTCAGACTTAAATCTGCCATGTATAAGCTGTATGACCTTGAGCAAGTTCTCTTTCTCCACTTAAGTGTCTTGATCTATAAAATAAAAACACGTACCTGTTTTGGAGGATTGTTTTAAAGAAGAAATAAGGCAGGATATGAAAGCTAAAGCATCTGGCATATGGGCTTCACAAGTAAATAACTCTTATTATTGTTTCAATTATTCTAAACTGAAAATGCTTTTCCTTTTGGGTATCTTTCTAGACTCCCATAGTGACCCTCTCTGGCCATAAGGAAGCTATTTCTTCAGTTCTGTGGTCAGATGCTGAAGAAATCTGCAGTGCATCTTGGGACCACACAATTAAGGTGTGGGATGTAGAGTCTGGCAGTCTTAAGTCAACTTTGGTAAGACATAAATTCAGTGATTCTCTGTTGAATTTTGAGCTTCTAAAGATGGTTATTTCTAGCCCACCATGGTTAAATGTTCTTTCCTCTTTGTTTTTCAGACAGGAAATAAAGTGTTTAATTGTATATCCTATTCTCCACTTTGTAAACGTTTAGCATCTGGAAGCACAGATAGGCATATCAGACTGTGGGATCCCCGAACTAAAGGTGAGTTCTGTAAATCACTGGTGGAGAAATGTGTGTAAACAACATCAGTTTCTCCTCTCACTAGAGATGTGTATAAAAAGATAATTTTCTACAAACATTGTTTTGGGTTCTGCCTACTTCTCTTCTAAAATTCAATAATTATTATCTTTTTTATTTTGTTCAGATGGTTCTTTGGTGTCGCTGTCCCTAACCTCACATACAGGCTGGGTCACATCATTAAAGTGGTCTCCTACTCATGAGCAGCAGCTGATTTCAGGTTCTTTAGATAACATTGTCAAACTGTGGGATACAAGAAGGTAAATCCTATTTATAATCTACAAAGAAAATAACATTGATTACCTATTATATACAGAGAAAATGAAATGAATGCTGAAAAGATTATCCAGAAGCAGAAGGGTAAAAGAAAGGTTTTTGGTTATATAACCTGAGTTGATAAATATTGGTGTCAGAAAGAAAAGCCAGGGTCAAAGGGATTTTCTTTCTTTTTTTCTTTTTTTTTTAAAGGTTTTTAATTTATTTGAGAGAGAGAGACAGAGACAGAGGAGCAGGGGAGTGGGAGAGGGAGAAGCAGACTGACCACCGAGTGGGGAGCCCAACGTGGGACTCAATCCCAGGATCCTGGGACCCACGCTGAAGGCAGATGCTTAACAACTGAGCCACCCAGGCGCCCCTCAAAGGGATTTTCTTCATGTTGATAGGTTATTTTTTGCATTCTGAAAAAGATTATTTTTTTTAAAGATTTTATTTATTTATTTGACAGAGATCACAAGTAGGCAGAGAGGCAGGCAGAGAGAGAGGGGGGAAGCAGGCTCCCCACTGAGCAGAGAGCCCGATGTGGGGCTCGAGACCAGGACCCTGAGATATGACCTGAGCCAAAAGGAGAGGCTTAACCCACTGAGCCACCCAGGTATCCCTGAAAAAGATTATCTTGAACCTTAATATAAATATGATATAGAAGGCCAGTGGTCTCTGAATAAATGGAACTATAATCAAATAATAAATCATATGGTAATGGAAAATTAAGTAAAAAAATATATAATTTAAAAGATAAGTAGACATTAGTTTCTTTTTTGACACTGTTATATATATATAGAGAGAGAGAGTACCCCCAATGAAATGCATATACAGTTTACTTACATATTTTTAGAAGTAGAATGGAGAGACAGTAATCAAATACATGTTTGTTGTTTGCCTAAATGAGTATTCTGACATCCTTACACTACCTTGTGCTGCATGATTTGTTAACATCTATAAGGCTGTTTACATTAAATTTTAGTTGGATACTTTATGTAGCAATTAGCATATAGTTTCTGATAATAGTAGTAAGTGCTGTGAAGAAAGTAAAGCAGAGTAAAAGGATACTTCTTTAGGAATGGGCTCTTCTTGAAAGTTATTTTCCAGTGAACTGAACAATGGGAAGATAATAGTCAGCCACAAATCATGATTAGAGGGAATAGCAGATAAGGTATGGAAAATCTTGGAGTGCCTGGGTGGCATTGTTAAGTGTTTGCCTTCGGCTCAGATCATGATCCCAGGGTTGTGGGATCGAGCCCCGCATCAGGCTCCCTGTTCAGCGGGAAGCCTGCTCTCCCTCTCCCACTCCCCCTGCTTATGTTCCCTCTCTCACTGTGTCTCTCTCTGTCAAATAAATAAATAAAAATCTTCAAAAAAAAAAAAAAGGGAGACGCCTGGGTGGCTCAGGTGGTTAAGCGGCTGCCTTCGGCTCAGGTCATGATCCCAGCGTCCTGGGATCGAGTCCCACATTCGGCTCCTTGCTCGGCAGGGAGCCTGCTTCTCCCTCTGCCTCTGCCTGCTACTCTGTCTGCCTGTGCTTGCTCGCTCTCTCTCTCTCTCTCTGACAAATAAATAAAATCTTTAAAAAAAATAAAAAGTGTGGAAATTTTTGGCATGTTGGCAAAATAGCAAGAGGGCCAGTGTTGATGGAATGGAGTAAGCAAGAAGAGTGGCAGGAAATGAAGCAGGTAGTGGTTATACTGAGCAGGACCCTATGGGCCATGGTAAGGAATTTGAGTTCCATTCTTAGTATAATGGGGAAGGCTTTGTGGGTGCTCTAAAGAGGTTGGAAGAATGGAAGCAGAGGGGTTCTAGGTTGGATTCTAGGTTTATTTTGAAGACAGCTCTTTGGCAGGATTGGCTCATGGACAGACTATGGAGGTAAGAATCAAGGGATAATGCCCAGTATTTTCTGCCTGAGCAATTGGGTCATTACTAGTGCAACTTACTGTGATGGAAAAGAGTAGAGAAACAAGTTTATGAGGGAAAAATCAAGAGTTTTGGATGTTTTAAATTTATAGTGCCCATGAGACATACAGATGATGGGCATTGGATATGCATATCAAAATCAGGGCAGAAGTTTGGGCTAAAGATATAAACTTGAGAGTTTTCAGCATATATATGGATGGACAAATGATATATAAAGCCATGATTTGAGGATAAAAGAAAAGGAAGTGTAAAAATGTCTGATTATGAATAAATATTTATAAAATAAATAGCATTTTTCCTGAATATTTGTTGTAGTAAATCTCTGTATTCTGCTAATGATAGGGGAAAATCAGGAGAGATGGTCAAGTAAATACTCAGGATCTTAAGATTAACTGGTTATTGGGGCAAGGATGATAAAGTCTGTAAAGTTTTCAGAAAAAATTGCAATTAGTCATAAATGTTTTTTAATGTTGTAAAATGCATATAACATGGTAGTACTTTGATCTTTTAGTTGTAAGGCTCCTCTCTATGATCTGGCTGCTCATGAAGACAAAGTTCTGAGTGTAGACTGGACAGACACAGGGGTAAGAATTCACTAGTTATTTGGTAAAGAGGAAAATTAGAGAATCTGGTGTGTGTATTTAGTGAGTTACTAATTTTAATGTGGCTGATAATTATAATTCTGTATTCTAAGTTTCCCTTAATATTATTTGTAAAAATCTCACATCTCATTCAAAGAAGAAACAAATCTTCTTTATAATTAGTAGTAAAATTTGAAAATTTTGAAGCAGTTTTTTTCTCAAGTATTTTAATGAAATGTTTTAAGTCTAAATTTGCTCCATTAAACCAATTAGTTTTAAGTATTTCCCACTTTAAAAAAATCTTACAGAATAAGTCTAGACTATAAAATGTGCTTAAAGAATTACAGTTTACTCATTTTTATATATAAATATATCAGCTGTTATTGTTGAAGAATTCTTTCCAAATACAAGTCCTTAGGATGCTTGAATAAGTTATAATATCCATTTACCTGCAAACAGTTAAGATACTCTCCTATAAAACTTAATTTTCTTAAATAGATAAAACTATATCACCCCTAAAACTTTTAAATTTTACTACATTTCTTAACAAATACCTCATAGAAAGTACAATAGCATATCATACCTCAACCAAATTTACATGATCACTTTTAAAGTTTTAATATAGTGTATTATAATATGGTAGTGAAAATTGATGTAATTGGTCCATTTAAGTATTACTCTAAATGCGAGTATACTACTCATCCATAATTCTTTTGTAATCAGAATCATCAGTATTTAACTATGTTTAACTATCATATGAAATAATTATGTTTACTTATATATTTTTTTCTCTCCCTTTACACAGTTACTTCTGAGTGGAGGAGCAGACAATAAACTGTATTCCTACAGATATTCACCTACTACTTCTCATGTGGGGGCATGAACGTAAATGATAAATTTGACTACAGAGATTGTTTCTGTAAATGAATTGATAAAGTAGCCTCATATTACATCAGTGATGGTTCAGAAAGCAGCCTCTTTAAGTTTATACAATGTTTTCACCCTTGATAATAGCTATCACTGTCTTTTTTCTTTATTTTATATTTATTATACAATAGCTTGTGTTGTTAAAATATAAAACGTGACCTGCCCTCTCTTCCATAACTCTTGAAGCTAAACAGAGTTTTTTTATTTCCTTTCACAGGTATTGCTTTGAAGTAACATTTGCTTTTGAAATGCTATAAAAGCATATATTAAAAATAGAGTAATTGTCCAGATTTTATTTCTGTTGGGAAACAAGTTTTCCAATGTTAGCTGTTTAAAAAAAGTATTTTAAGGAAACTAATAAATTCTAATAGAGAAAAAATTAGAAATACAATTTGTTTTAGGTAAGATAAGTGATGTCTAACTATAATAAGACTTTGTGGATATTCAGAACGTTAAAACATGTAGATGCTGCCAAGTAAGAGTTTGTTGACATATTTTAAGTGAAGTATTAAATATATGTTAGATATGTATTAAAGACTTATTAGAATCCTTTGTATTAAAGATACTTTAGAATCCTTTAGAAATTGCATATAGATTTCATGGTAACCAGGAATCTTTCTCCCCAGGCTTTCCTTGTATAGAATAGAATCTTTAGACAAAACCTTCCAGTCAGTATTAGATAATAAACATTCTATAAATTTTATATCATTAGCATTTATCTTAATGCATATGTTATATACCAAATATTTAAAGTAAGTGTCTTCTTAGAGTGTGACTTCCATCTTTAATGGATTGGTATTCCTCAAGCAGAGCACTTCAGCCTCTAATATCTGGGGGATAAGGTTGGTCTCATTATGGACCATAATGCAGTGTATCTCATAAAATGTTCCTATCACAGAGGTCTAGGAAGTAATACGTATACTTGGCTACAATTGAGAGCCAAATTAACAGTGAATTAAGCCAGTTAGGAATTTAGTTCTCCTCTAAGATGAAATCCAGACCAGGGCTGGGAGAATGGTTTCCTTCCACACTTTTAGGGACCCAGGCTCCATCTATCCTTAGGATATGATCCTCATCTTCACATAAGAGCTAGAGCTGTAATTATTATATCATTTCTTAAAAGAAATGCCAAAAAACCAGGCATGCCTGGGTAGCTCACTCGGTTAAGTGTCAGGTCATGATCAAGGGGTCCTGGGATAAAGCCCTGCATCAGGCTCTCTGCTCAGCAGAGAGTCTGATTCTCCCTCTCCCTTGGTGCTTTCTCTCCCTCTCTTGCTCTCTCTCCAATAAATAAATCTTAAAAAAAAAAAAAAAAAATGAGTTAGTGAGAAAATATACCAGTGTGTTTTTCTCATTTAGTGCAGATTGGTATAAATTTCGTCATATCTGTAGTGTCTGGAATTCTAAGTTTTATAGGACAAAGAATTTATATTCTTCTTTAGAATGTTCTCTGAATGACCCTTTGTCAGAGTTATCTAAATGTTTTTCTTGACTCACCCAGTCTGGGCTTTTCAGTTGTATGCATATACTAGGTAGCTGAAGCAAAGTTAAAGAGGCTTATTTATTAGATGTAGTAGATAAAGAAGGAAGTGGTATTGATCAAGTATTGGTCCCTCACTTATTTCTCAACCCTGGTTGCAAGGAGGATACTTTCATGGTTCATGCATTCTCCCTTGGGATGGGTGTAACATTAGTGATCAAGTGTCTGGGATCAGTCTCTGTCAAATTTCTCTTCTTGTAGAACTCATATGGTTAGCTCTTTCTCCTCAAACAGGAAAAATATGAGAGGTCAACCGAAGCCCAGAAGACTTCGTGCTCTTACAACAGTATTGCTCTCCTACCCTATACTCTACCTTTTCCTCACAAGTAGGAATCTCCCTTTCTGTGGTTCATTTTCCTCTTTTATTTACACCAGAGACAAGGGCTTTATATGGACTTATCTGTTCTTGAGATTCTTATGGAGAAATGAGTGTGGCTACTTTCTTAGCACTGGGCAAAGTTAGGAACAAGGCAGTGCAGTACCCAGGACCTGCTGACTGGTACAAGTTTATTCATGCCATCTTGCCATAAATTTTGACATTCCTAAACATGTTGATACTTGCTCTTACCTCACTGAACAACACTTTAAGAAACTCTTTGTCACCTGGCTGTGACAATTACCTGGAGATTATTAGGGTAGAAACTTGAGTTATGTAAGATTTTTAATTCTACATAGAATGCAGAAAAACATAGTAGATTTTCTATGAATAGATGACCAGTATTTGCTTCGTCCTTTGAATTTCGATTGGCCATTTTGAAACTGTTGTCATTGATGCATAATAATATATCAAAGTGCTTCCCATCATTATTGGGAAAAGAACAAATGAAAGTTTACATTGATGTACACATGATTGCATAATTGAACAAACAACCCTGCAAACCAAATACTATCTGGGAATTTCTGATAATAACATTAAAATCTTTTCACAAGGGCGCCTGGGTGGCTCAGTCATTAAGCATCTGTCTTCAGCTCAGGTCATGATCCAAGGGTTCTGGGATCAAGTCCCACACCTGGCTCCCTGCTTGGCGGGAAGGCTGCTTCTCCTCCTTCCATTCCCCCTGCTTGTGTTCCCTCTCTCGCTGTCTCTCTCTCTGTCAGATAAAATCTTTAGGGGGAAAAAATTTAAAAAAAAAAAAATTTTTTTTAGGGGGAAAATATCTTTTCACAAAAATTCTGCTGTATTCTAATCTTGAAAAATCATTTGCTTGTATTAAGCACATAAAAGGAGAAATAATCTTTATACTACTCTAACTTCTAAAAGGAAAAAAATAACATTTGAGACTCTGCATATGCAAGCAATATTCAATTATTTATTTTACTTAAAAGGCCACTAATTGGAATCGGGTTTCAAAAGGTGAAATCCAAATTTTGCTAATGAGAAACTGCTAATAAAAGGAACTTTTATTTACTTTAATACTGAGAGTTTTAGACTATCATAGACTTCTAGTATCAAACATACTAAGAAGAGGTATAGGATGGGGGTTTGAGCTATAAAACTATGTTAATTAGCATTTTATTACATAAGCTAAATTTATCTTTTTTCCTTAAGATTCATTTAAAGATTTTTTTCTAAAATTTATTTATTTGACAGACAGAGATCACAAGTAGGCAGAGAGGCAGGCAGAGAGAAAGGAGGAAGCAGGCTCCCTGCTAAGCAGAGAGCCCAATGCCAGGCTCAATCCCAGGACCCAGGGATCATGATTCAAGCTGAAGGGAGAGGCTTTAATCCACTAAGCCACCCAGGCGCCTCTTTAAGATTTATTTAAATGCTGATATAGTTAACATAATGTGTGATATTGGTTTCTCTTTTATGATATAGTGATTCAGAGATTCCATAAGTCACCCAGGGCTCATCACAGCAAGTGTGCTCCTTAATCCCCGTCACCTATTTCTCATACCCCTCATCCACCCCACCCCGTAACCATCAGTTTGTTCTGTATAGTTACAAGGCTGTTTCTTGGTTTGTCTTTTCCCTTTGTTTTGTTCTTAAATTCACATGAGTGAAATCATACAGTACTTGTCTTTCTCTGACTTACTTCACTTAACATTATTCTCTATTTCCATGGATGTCGTTGCAAATGGTGAGATTTCATTTTTTACAGCTGAGTAATCCACTGTGTGTATATATGCCACATCGTCTTTATCGGTTCATCTATTGATGCACACTTGGGCTGTTTGCATAGTTTGGCTATTGTAAATAATGCTGCAACAAAGAGGAGTGCATGTATTCCTTTGAATTAGGGTTTTTGTATTTTAGGGGTAAATGCCAGTAGCGTGATTACTGAATTTTAGGGTAGTTCTATTTTGAACTTTTTGAGGGACCTCCATACCACATACCATTTCTACAGTAACTGCACAAATTTGCATTCCCACTAACAGTGCAAGAGGGTTCCTTTTTCTCCACATCCTTGCCAACGCTTGCTGTTTCTTGTGGGTTTTTTTTTTTTTTTTAAGATTTTATTTATTTGTCAGAGAGAGCACAAGCAGGGAGAGCAGCAGGCAGAGGGTGAAGCAGGCTCCCCACTGAGCAGGGAGCCCGATGCAGGACCTGATCCCAGGATCAGTACCTGAGCCGAATACAGACACTTAACCAACCCACCCAGGAGTCCCAGTTTCTTGTGGTTTTGATTTTAAACTAGATATGTCTTTAATGTAACTTAGAATTTGAGGGGAGTTGCTTAATAGGGTTAGATTAGGCTATCTTTGTTACAATATCCACTGATATTCACAGATCTGAAGAAGTAAATTATTTTCTGGCAGTGTCTATTAAAATGGCAAACAAACAAAAACAAACAAACAAACAAAACACCCAAATCCACCTGTATCCTGCCATAGCAATCCTTTGACATTAAAATGATGAAGTGATCTTTATTTTAAAGGAGGAATATATCTGTTAGAGGGGTCAAGTTACTTGACCAGATTTCATGTAGCTAGTAAATAAGTCAGGATTTGAATTTGGATGTATCTGAGTTTGGTGCTCAAGCTCTTAACTACTGCATATATATTCTCCCAATTCTTAAGTCATTCATAAGAATGATATTTTTATAAGTGAAGAACAAGTTTGAAGATGTTTTCACCTACATAAGAGAAAGGTTATATGTACATCTAAGTGACATTCATTGTTACCAAATTACCATAATGTTATGTTCAGCTTTGCATATTTTTGGCTTTAAAATTAATTTCAATTTTAGTGTACTACTAAGTGTATTAATATAATAACATATAGTGTTCTTTAAAGACCCATTTCTTTTCATATGGGAATTATATATGAGGAAAAGGCAACTGTAGAAATATCTATAGCCAGGGGCACCTGAGTGGCTCAGTGGGTTGAAGCCTCTGCCTTCGGCTCAGGTCATGATCCCAGGGTCCTGGGATTGAGCCCCACATTGGGCTCTCTGCTCAGCAGGAAGCCTGCTTCCTCCTCTGACTCTGCCTGCCTCCCTGCCTACTTGTGATCTCGGTCTGTCAAATAAATGAATAAATAAATCTTTAAAAAAAAAAAAGAAATATCTATAGCCAATTAAGGTGTATAGCCAATTAATGATGGAGATAGGACACATGCCTCAGTAATTAGAGATACAGAGAAAGGATTTTGTTAGGTACAATCTGAGAAGGTGAGCAATATCAAACAATTGTATGGATAGTAAAAGTATAGACAACATGCTGGGGAATTACTAATACCAAATTCAGTTCAGTGGTTGTTTTAGGGGGAGGAAATACTTTTTCTTATAGGTTTATAACATTTCACATTTTTAAAAAATATCCTAATAATACTGTCTCTAATTCTAGCCTTAGCTGAATCAACGAAAATGCTGTATGGTAGGTAGAGAGCACGTTTAGCTTGTATATGTAAGTACTAGTATAGACATCTATACTATACTTACCTATGTAAGTACTAGTGTAGACATCTGGGAAGATAGCTCTCCATACCCTCTCTAACTGCCACGGACCTGTTACTTCTGACTTCCTTGAAAAGATCACACAGGTTAAAAGGAAAGTGGAACACCTTAAAGAAATGGAGCTATTTCCATGACATCTGGTTCAGTAGATCCCTAGACCTTAATAAGAATAAATACAAAAGTGTGGAATTCTTAATATGTGTTTTAATATCAATTGAAGTTTTATTTAGTAGATTAACAAGAGCTTTGCTTGATAGTGCAAAAGATCATTGCTGCTTATTGCTCTGGGTCCCAAATTTGTGAAGCCCCACATTCCAAGTCATCTAATTGTCTTTTCTAGTTTACCTGTAGAAGCCAAAGTGGAGGAAAACACTTTATATTAGGATAAACCTGTTGATAGAAAATTAAATAGGGGCACCTGCATGGCTCAGATGGTTAAGCATCTGCCTTCGGCTTAGGTCATGATGTCCAGGTCCTGGGGTAGAGCCCCGTGCCCGGCTCCCGGAGTCTGCTTCTTTTCCTTCTCCCTCTCCCTCTGCCTCTCCCCCTGCCTGTGCTCTCTCTCTCAATAAGTAAAATCTTAAAAAAAAAAAAAAATTAAATAACACTTCTATAAATATTTGCACTTCCAGATGAAATTATATCCTCCCATATAAAAGCATTTTAGTAGTGTTAATTCTTTTGTTTCCTAAAAAAGCTTATTTATGAAACACTAAATTTTAACTACTCTGGGTGCCTCATTATATGTTAAGGGACTAGTACAAGGCATTTAAATATATTTTTTAAAGATTTTATTTATTTATTTGACAGAGAGGGAACACAAGCATGGGGAGTGGGAGAGGGAGAAACAGACTTCCTGCCAAGCACGGAGCCCAATGTAGGGCTTGATCCCAGGACTCTGGGATCATGACCTGAGCCAAAGGCAGCCGCTTAACGACTGAGCCACTCAGGTGCCCCCAAATATTTTCTTATCAATCCAACAGCTAACAAGATCATTAACTCATTCTACAAACATATATCAAATACCTGATTAAGAAAACCTGATTCCGGGGTGCCTGGGTGGCTCAGTGGGTTAAGCCTCTGTCTTCGGGTCAGGTCATGATCCCAGGGCCCTAGAATCAAGCCCCGCATCGGGCTCTGCTCAGCGGGGAGCCTGCTTCCTCCTCTCTCTCTCTCTGCCTGCTGCTCTGCCTACTTGTGATCTCTCTCTCTGTGTCAAATAAAAAATAAAATCTTAAAAAAAAAAAAAAAAAGAAAACCTGACTCCTGCCCAGGAGTGTCAGTAGCTCGACCTTGTTTGCAGAAGCCATTCTTATACTCTACTACCACTTGCCCACATTTCTGTGTGACCTGTGAAGGAAATGTAATTATGTATAAATGCTTTATTTTATGGTGGCTTGGAGACATTGTGTATCTTCCAGTAATTTTCTCCAAAAGGTGAACAAAACCAACAGGCCTTGCCCATAGTCACTACAACTTCTGGTATATTTCTTGGAGGACTTTTCTTTGCTTGAGATTGAGCTGAAGTTTAATATCTTCTTGGGTTAAACTTCATCCTGTTGGGGGCACTTGCAGTCAGTTGGGCTTCTGCCTTTGACGTGAGTGGTAAACCATGGTCCGCGGTTCAAGCCCCACGTGGAGCCCCTCATCGGGCTCCCTGCTCACTAGGGAGCCTGCTTCTCTCCCTCTGCAGCTCTGCCTGCTTGTGCTGTCTCCCTCTGTCAAATGGACGAATAAAATCTTTAAAAAAAAAAAAAAAAAGTTCATCCTATTGGAAGAAGCATTTTCTAAAATACCCCAAGAAACTTAACATGTGCATGGTAACATTCTGAAAGTCATTTTCTTACCATATTAGAATCATTTATTCTTTGGGAAAAAAGGTGTTCAACTCTTTTTAGACATTTGATACAGTATCCTTCAGTTGTCAATTAGCTGTCTTTGCTTCTGTACACTTACTGATTGAATAAACTCATTCAGAATGCAGTATGAGGCTCTGTTTAAGAGGTAAAGCTCCCGGGGCACCTGGGTGGCTCAGTGGGTTAAAGCCTCTGCCTTTGGCTCAGGTCATGATCTCAGGGTCCTGGGATCGAGCCCCACATCGGGCTCTCAGCCTGGCGGGGAGCCTGCTTCCTCCTCTCCCTCTGCCTGCCTCTCTGCCTGCCTCTCTGCCTACTTGTGATTTCTGTCAAATAAATAAATAAAACTAAAAAAAAAAAGAGGTAAAGCTCCCAAAATGCATAGGCGTTTTACTTTGGAGGAGCTCAACATCCAGTGAGGAAGACAGGCAGAAAAATAATTACAATTGTTGAGAGTAGAAATATGTCCTTAGAAGGGATGCCAAACTTACCATGAGTGAGTCAGGAGAGATCTGAGGAAGTACAGCAGTCATCCTTACTGCCAAATGCTAATTCTTACCCTTCTAAGGATCTGGACTTGAAGAATCAGGAAAGCTGTGGACTCTGAGGTTGTCTCCACAGGGTTAAAATGAGGATGAAATTCAGAAAGCTAAAGCTTGTTTTTTGGAGACCTGTTTCTCCCTAATCAGCTGTTGTGTGTTTACAGACCCTGCCGACAAATTAAATAGGGAGACCTAGGCTAGAAGTCACTGATACGGTTCCAGCCTATGAACAGCAAGGCCCTATTTTCCTTACCCTAGATAATGAGCCCAAGACCCCCTCCAGTTTATCTAGGCTTTCTTGGAGAAAACCCATAGTCCCTTTCCTTGTCTTAAGATGTCTGACAGCAGGGGCTGAATTTTGCCTCATTTTAAGTCACCACCACAAGTGAGTACAGGATGTATGTTACACACTTGCTCGATAAGCATGTTCCATCTTTCCTCATGAATAACCACAAGTTTTCACCACACTTTTCATTAATATATATGTAATCCGAACCCCTGTGGTTACAAAAAACTTCTCTTCCCCTTCTAGGTGGCAGATTTGAAGCTTGCCCTATTATCTCTCTTCTTTGGCTGCCTCTAGAATAAACCCTTTTCTTTTGTACATGACGTCTCAGTGATTGGCTTTGCTGTGCTTTGGACAGTGGAACTTGGGTTTGGTTACATTTCCAAAAAATACTTTTAAAAGACCTATACCAAAATTTTGCATATTTAGGTATTCACCCATTCCTTGAAACACCATATATTTCAGGGTTAGAATCCCTGCCTAAAGACCTCTTACTATTTTCAATCCAAGGTAACTCTAGTATACATAGCCTTTTCCTATTCTAAAACCACTTTCAGGTTTTTAAGGTAAGTACTTTTTAATAATATTCTAGAATCTCACTCCATCTTTCATGATTTTACAGACTTACGGTTATCACCTGGAGTGTAAGCCTTTTTCCTTGCTAGGCTGTGTCACAGTTGTAATTCATACTTTGTGTAAAGCTTTGGTAAAGTGATAGGATATTTTGGGTCACCTTTGAAAAGAAAATTCTTTGAATTTAAATTATATTCCACCAGTAACAATTCACTTATTTTTATTCTTTAGTTTCTAGGCTCAAATTTTGCCTTTTACTCTTGAAGACTCATTTATGACCACAAATTATGGTTATGTATATGTGCATTTAAGGTCAGTTATTAACAGCTGTTAACTTAATCCTTTTTAAACCCTTACGATAAGAGTTAAATACAGCACGTGAACAGTTACCGCGTGCGGGCACTGGTCCTGAGTAGCGCCCCAGGATTCAGGAATGCCTGAGGCTCGGAAGCACCTGGCCGGGTAGGGGTGGCCCCGGAAGGCCTGGCGGGTGCGGTGTGGACTCGGAGGTGGCCGGGAGGGACCCGGGCGGAGGGCGCTGGGCTTAGATAAGGAAACCGAGAATGCCTCACGGGTCTCACACACAGTTCCTTGATTCTGACCGTTTCGGTGCTAACAACCTGTAATTTGGTAAAGACAGACCAGAATGGGTCCCGGAGTTCATCAAAAAACGGACCGAGAGCCAGCCTCGGCGGGGTTAGGGCAGAGCCCGAAAGGGCGAGAACGCGGACGCCAGACCGAGACGCCGAGGGCAGCGCGGCTGCTGCGCGCGCCAGGCCGCCCGCTTTAAATCTCCCGCCTCCCGCAGCCGGAGCCCGACACCTCCACGCTCGGGTGCGGAGGGGCACGGGCTGCGGGAGTGGCCCGGCGGCGTCTCGGGGCTCGCGGGCGGCGGCGGCGGGAACGGGTGCCGGGACGGACCTCCGCGCAGCCAAGCGCGACCCGAGGTGGCGGAGGACCGGCGCGTCGCGGCTTCAGCGTCGCGGTGAGAGTCTGCGGCCTCCCGGGGCCCCCCTCCCTCCGGGCGGCGATCAGGCCGCGCCCCCCCCCAACCCTGCCTCCGGCCCCGGCCTCGGCCTACCCGGCCGGAGGCCAAACCCTCGGTTCCCGTGGCGACGCCCTGAGGAGGAGGCGCGGCGGGAGGTGCACGCCACGCGCGCACGCGGTCTCTCAGGGCCTCGCCGGCCCCTGCGGCCTCCCTCCCGGACCGGGTCCGGGTCCGGGTCCGAGCTCCTCAGGGGCAGAACGGGCCAGGAGTGGTTTTTAGCGAGGCTGGAGCCCCTCCGAACGCAAGGAGCTGCCCTTCCCGCTGGCCCGGCTTGCGAACGTGCGCAGGAGCCCGAGGCTTGTTTGGGCGGTTCTCTCGAAGGTGGAGATCGCTTCCCGCAGAGCAGATGTTCACAGCCTTTAGGTGCTTTCCCTGCTGACCTCTTCCCCCCCGCCCCCCCCCGTTGTGCTTATTTTTATGTCATTATTTTGTAATGGAAATGCCTTCTTTAGAAGGAAGTGGCAAGCGTTTGGCAAAAACAAAACCTAAGTAAATGTGCGGTTTGGGGCGAACTGCGGAATGGCCGAGCTCCCGCGGGCTTCCGCGCACAAATCCTTCGGCCTGAGGCCATGAACCCGGCCGTGAACCCGGCCGCTGCACCCCTCCGGCTTGTGGCAACGCGGATCACCGGGTCGGGTGCCCAGATGATGTCAGTGGTCAGATACCTGATGCTCTGAGAAAGATGGAGAGGGGAAAAAATCCTCCCTGGCAAGCACCCCGCGATGCTGTGGGTTTGCCAGCAGAGGGGGTGGGATTATTTTTCATGTCAGAGATGATGTGCATGCACGGAGCCTAAACCCTGTTGGAAACTGGGGGTCACTGTAAAACAGCTTATTGGGAAGATCACGTTTATCCCCGGTTTTGGATTTTCTCTAAGCATTTATGTATTGATTTATTTGGTTTAGATTTAGGCAACATGCTGTAAGGCGATATTACTTTCATCGTTTTAACATCAATATTTATGGAGTAGCCACAGGTGCCTCCTCCTTTAGTAGGAGTTAATTACACATATATTGGCCAAATAAACAACTAATGGTATGTATATACTTTTTATATGATGAAAAATTTTAATCGTTTTATATTTGGCTGTGCTCAGCGTTACCAATATTCTTTGAAATTTCTGTATTTAATAGTGCAGAATGATTGTGCATCTAGCCATTGAAATAACTGTGTGCAAGACATCGCTCTAATTATAAGTAATGATAATTGCCGCACAAATCATTATAATTTTAGAGTTAAATGGGTGCTCAGAGCTCAGTCAGTCCAAAGTGGGAAAGCTGAAAATATGAGACTGGTGCCAACATGAGACTGGTGGGAAAGCTAGGAAATCACATTTTTATTAGAAATATTTATTATAAAGTAATTAATAAAAATTTATACCAGTGACTGAACTAGTATCAAATATCAAAATATATCAGATGTAAAACAGATGATATAAATTGTTTTGTTGACACTGTCCGACTTTGTGATTTCATGTGTGCTATGTCCTGCATCTAAAATTTTTGACTGTTGATTTTCTGTATATGTTTATTTTCTATTTCACAGATTTCTACTCTTACTTTCATTCTGTTTCTTTTACTTTGGGTTTAATTTGCTCCTCTTTTTCTAACTCATTAAGGTGGAAAGAAATAATTGATTTTATACCTTTTTTCCTTTTATATAAGCATTTAAAGCTGTAAGTTTTCCTCTAAGCTTGCTTTAGCTAAATCCTACAAGTTTGGAATGTTTTTATTATCATTTAGTTAAAGATACTTCAAAATGTCTCTGTGATTTCTTTGATCCATTATTTATTTAGGCATGTTACCTTATTTCCAAATATTTTAGAATTTTTAAGGTAGATTGTTGCTGTTGATTCCTAAATTAGTGATGTTGTTGTCAGAAAACATATCCAAACCTATGGTCTGTAATAAGTTAGGCAAGAAGAAAAAAAAAACCTCAATAAATTTAAAGGTTTTGAAATGTTCCAGTTACCCTCAGGGAAAAATGTGTACTCTACTGGTGGTTGGTGGAGTGGCCTAAATGTCAGTTAGGTGAAGCTGGTTGAGAGTGTTGCTCAAACCTTGTATATTCACATTTTTAATGTCTCCTTATTCTGTCAGTTACTCTGGGTGAAGTGTTAAGTCTCAAGTCTCTCATTATGATTATAGATTTGTCTATTTCTCCGTTCAGTTATGTCGGGCTTTGCCTTGGATTTGGTAGTGTTGTTAGTCACATACACTTTTAAGATAGCTGTGTCTTTTTGCCAAATTGGCCCTTTTATCATTATGAAATGTCCATTTTATCCCTGAAAATACTTTTGACATGGATGCCTGTTCTGTCGGACATTAATATAAGCTTAATGTTTGCGCTTGCTATCTTTTTCCTCTTAACTCATCTGTGTGTTTATGCTTAAAGTGTGTTTTTTATAAACTGCAGACTGTTGGGTTGTAGTTGTTTATTCAGTCTCACAACAATCTTTGTGTTTTAATAGTGTTATCCAGTCCACTTCTATTTTTCTAACTTTTATCTGTGTTTGGATAAAGCATATTGGTCTTTTTCCATTTTTTCATTTATTCTTTTGTTCTCTTTCCCTGCTCCCTTTTTGGGTGAACTGAGTTTTTAGAAAAATATTTCTTTTTCTATCTTTTTAGTTTAGTCTCTTCATGTTATATTTTCATTGATGATCTTAGAGATTGATTACATATGTGTCTTGAATTTATCACCGCTGATTTTCAAACATTCTACTCCTTCCTGAACAGTTTGAGAATATTACCCTTTATACTCGGAATTACCATCTTCTCACCTTTTGTGCTCTTACCTTCTATATATTTTACTTCTACATGTGCGCTATATTTTTATTACTTTTAATTTAAAGAATCAGTAATCTTTTTTTTTTTAAAGATTTTATTTATTTATTTGACAGAGAGATCACAAGTAGGCAGAGAGGCAGGCAGAGAGAGAAAGGGAAGCAGGCTCTCTGCTGAGCAGAGAACCAGACATGGGGCTCGATCCCAGAGCCCTGAGATCATGACCTGAGCTGAAGGCAGAGGCTTAACCCACTGAGCCACCCAGGCACCCCAAGAATCAGTAATCTTTTAGTGAAATTTAAAGATGCATGTGTAATTGTAATGTTTAAAATGTTTAAAAATTCCTCTGTATTTATCACCATATTTATGCTTTTTGTTCTTTCAAGATTTTATTTAAATTCAAGTTAGTTCACATATAGTGCAGTATTAATTTCAGGGGTAGAATTTAGTGATTCATCAGTTGCATATAACACCCAGTGCTCATTACATCACATGCCCTCCTTAATGCCCATCACCCAAGTACCCCATCCTCCCACCCACCTCTCCTACAGCAACCCTCAGTCTGTTCTCTACATTTAAGAGTCTCTATAGTTTGCCCCTCTCTCTGTTTTTATCTTATTTTTCCTTCCTTTTCCCTATGCTCATCTGTTTTGTTTCTTAGATTCCACATGGGAGTGAAATCATAAGGTATTTATCTTTCTCTGACTGACTTATTTCATTTTAGCATAATATACTCTAGTTCTATCCACATCATTGCAAATGGCAAGATTTCATTTTTTTTTTTTATGGCGGAGTATTATTCTGTTGTGTGTATATAGAGCACATCTTTTCAACGTGACCAAGAGGGATTTATTCCTGGGCTGCAGGAATATCCACAAATTTCAACATCCACAGATCAATGTGATATACCACATTAATAAAAGAAAGGATAAGAGACACATGATCCTCTCAATAGATGAAGAAAAAGCATTCAACAAAATACACCATCCTTTCTTGATAAAAATCCTTGAGAAAATGCTTCTCCCTCTCTTCCCCACTTGTGCTCTTTCTTGTTAGCTCTCGCTCTCTCAAATAAAATCTTTTTTCTAAGATTTTATTTGTTTATTTGACAGAGAGAGATCACAAGTAGGCAGAGAGGCAGGCAGAGACGGAGAGGAGGAAGCAGGCTCCCCGCGGAGCAGAGATGCCGACATGGGGCTCGATCCCAGGACCCTGGAATCATGACCTGAGCCAAAGGCAGAGGCTTAACCCACTGAGTCACCCAGGCACTCCTCTCAAATAAGATCTTTTTAAAGCGGGGGAGGGGGTGGTGCCTGGGTGGCTCAGTTGGTTAAGTGTCTGCCTTGAGCTTAGGTCATGATCCCAAAGTCCTCTGAATTTTTTGTGTTTGAAAATTGATGACTTGAAACCGTTTACTTTGTAGCTCATTTTCTTCCATAGAGATATATAAAATAATGGTGTACCTTTATGATGATGTCTTCAATGGATGAATTATGTTAAGATAGGGTTGCCTGGGTGGCTCAGTCAGTTAAGTGTCTGTTTCTTGGTTTTGGCTCAGGTCATGACTTTGGGGTTGTGAGTTCTAGCCCCATGTCAGGCTTCACACTCACTGGGGAGTTAGCTTGGGGATTCTCTCTCTCTCCCTCTCTCTCTGGCCCTCCCTCCCCGCTCCCTGCTCATGTGCATTCACGCTCTCTCTCAATAAATAGATAAATTTTTTTTAAAATATGGTAAGATAATTCCAAATTATTAATAATAAAAATTATTATAAAAAACAATTTTTATCTATAAGGTTGAGAAAAATTAGAAATTTAATAACAGTATCCTGAGTTGCAGTGAACAAACATTTTCCTCCATTACTGGTGGGCATAAAAATCAGTACAATGTCTATGGAGGACAATTTAAGAAAATAACAAATTTTAAATGCATATACCCTTTGATTCAGCCAACATACTTCCAGGATTTTATCCTATAGATAAACTTGCATGTATTTTAAATAATGCATATATGTTTATTCTTATTTTTTATTCAGCATGGTTTAATTATATTCTAGAAACAATCTAAATATCCATCAAAGTATACCATTTTAGTAAATTATAACAATCCATTAAATGGAAATGTTAAATATCCATTAAAATTATATTTCCCTACATAGAAAATTCCATGTCATATTCTTTTTTCTCTCCTTCCTTCCTTCCTTCCTTCCTTCCTTCCTTCCTTCCTGTATTAACAGAGAGCCCAAGCAGGGGGGGATAGCAGAGGGAGAAGGAGAAGCAGGCTCCCTGATGAGCAGGGAGCCCTACTGGGAACTCTATCCCAGGACTCTGGGATCATGACCTGAGCCAAAGACAGATGCTTAACTGACTTAGCCACCCAGGCTCCCCCAAGTTGTATTCTTTTTCACTTCACATTGTACACAGTACTCACTTGTATCCATTGTCTAATGTTGCTGAGGAGATGTCTGAGGCCAGCATAAATTATTTAATTTGTAGGTGACCCTGTTTCTTCTAGATCCTAAAAGCATCCTTTTTTTATCCTTAAAATTTGGCAACATTCCATAATATATCTTAAATCTTGCTCATTTCCTGTTAATTTTTCCTGATACATAATAAGATCTTTGTTTTTCACTTCTATATCCTTGAATATTTTGGCTGTTCCATATTGTTCGTCTCTCTAAGAACATTACTTATGTTAGATTTCAATTGTTTATCTTACAAATCTATCATTTTTGTTCTGACTACTTTGTTAGAATCTAACCATCTTTATTTTGTCATGTTCATTCTGAATGATTTTCCTTGGCTTGTCATCCTTATTATTAACGTGGTTTTCTGAAGTATCTTTTCTACTTGGAGTTGTTACTAATATGACTTCAAGTACTGTGGTACTCTGTCAAATAAACAAAAAAAATGTGGTATTTTTTCTCTTTTTTTCTTTTTATCTTTTGTTTGAGCTCTTTTTAAAAATCTGTTTTATGGAGTTATGTTCTATTTATTTGATACAAAGCGGTTTTTCTTTAAAATTCTGTTTTATGAAGCAGTTCTTCAAATGTGTGGGGGTTTTTTCCCTCTTTTCCACATCATAATCCCTCCTCCTTTTATGCAGTCTTACATTTTCATGTTATTTATTGTTGAAAAGTTCCGGCCTGCTCTTTGCCCAAAAATGGCATAAGTCATTGGAAAAGCTGCCTTAGAGGCTGAGACAGGAGACTGAACACATTGTCGTGATCTCTCTTCTTTAAACTGGCTGCTTGGTGACACGGTTGTCATATGCTCTCTGTAAGCAGGTTCCCACAGCACATGTTAAACATTCATGCCAGACACAGAGCAATGCTGACGTTATCTCTGATTGATCTGCTTTACTCTGCTGTGCAGGTTGGCCACTAGCTTACTGGTTTTGTTTCTCTACAGCCATGCTTTGGCTCCTGGTGAGGAAAATAAAAAATGTCATGGCAACTGTAAGTTTAGGGAGCCCAGTACATGACACCTCTTGGCTCTTTTGCTCCTTCCTGAGATTGGGACCAATTCAGATGGGGTCAAAAGAGCTTAGTTAGGCAGGTGGAGATCAAATATCAACTTTATTGTTGAGAGAGCTGTTGGAAGAGATGTATGGTATAGGTGGTCTTCTCATATGTCTGTCCGCAGCCCAGACCTGGAGTAGCCCACCCAAGGGATACTTTGGATCTTAGATATGCTTACCTAAGACTTTTGATAAATTAGCTCTCCCCAGTCAAAATGTGGACCAATGGTGAACTCGCCAGGTTTCTTATTTAAGGGGTCAAGGGGCAAGACGCTAGGAAGATTTATGGAAAGTCTGTCCTCACGGAAACTAGAAGAGACATCCCCACCTTAAACACCATGATCTCTTCTTTAGTAGTCTTCTCTGCCAGGCTGTGATAGGGAGAATGGTACCATGTAGAACGCTGTCTGTTTTCTCCATAAGTTTGGCTGCTTGCCTTTAAGGACTCATGTTTTCAAGTTAGTGATTGATTATGGGGAAGTGTTCTTCAGGACCCACTTAATTTGCCAAAACTGAATCTGTTTAAGATTAGAGGAGATGCATGGCAGATTTGGGGATTCTCTTTAAATATGATGCAAAACCTCATGGTATCTGAGATTTATTTGTTGGCATCAGTGCTGTGAGATGTGGCTCTTTTACACAGGGGTTTCCTTCTCTAATTTTGGTTCTGTTTTGGTCAGCAAAAGGAATTATGCAAACATGCATGCATTTCCCCCTCTTTCCCAGAAGTTGTTAACCTTTTAAAGATTTTTATTTATTTATTTATTTATTTGTCAGAGAGAGAGAGAGAGAGAGAGAGAGCGAGCGCACAGGCAGAGTGGCAGGCAGAGGCAGAGGGAGAAGCAGGCTCCCTGCCAAGCAAGGAGCCTGATGTGGGACTCGATTCCAGGATGCTGAGATCATGACCTGAGCCGAAGGCAGCCGCTGCTGTTAACCTTTTAAATCCTTGCTCATCTAACAGATGAACATACTTTTCTTACATTTGTGCTCCTTGAGTTACAAAAGAGATTAGATAACATTTTTGTGTATTCATTGCATCTTTGAAGTTCTTTTGTGAATTGTCTATTCTTGTTCTTATCTTTCAAATGGTGTTTGTCTTTTCACTTATGAGTTCTCTAATTTAAAAAAATGGGGCTCCTGGGTGGCTCATTTGGCTAAGCATCTGCTTTCCACTTGGGTCGTGATCCCAGGGTCCTGGGATCAGGTCCTGCATTGGGCCCCTTGCTCAAAGGGAGTTTACCTCTCCCTCTCCTTCTGTGCTCGTTCTCTTAAGTAAATAAATAAAATCTTAAAAAAAAAAAAATAAAAATGTTTTATTTATATCTTGCCTTCCCTAGTTCGTCCTTTTCAAAATTTGCTTATGTTCCATTTGTTATATAAAGTTAAATTTTTAAATTATTTTTTAAATATTATTTTATTAAAGTTGTATATGACCCTTTAACAGTCAAATATTCAAGGATTTTAATGTATAAAAGCAGCCTTCCCATTCCTGTTCAAGTTCTGATCTCCATTGGCACCTACCTTCAACCCATTTCCCCTGGTATGCCCCCCACCTCTAAATTCTGTGTTTATATGTAGATTTTTAAAAGATTTTATTTTTAAGTAATCTCTACACCCAACATGAGGCTCATACTTCGAGCCCTGAGATCAAGAGTCACACCCTCTACAGACTGTACCAGCTAGATACCACTATATGCTGATATTTGACTTATTGATTTAAGGCATTATCTACCTTAAGTGGCAGATGAGGAATTAGCTACACTTCACCACCGCTATTACCACTTGTCCTCCCCCAGTATAGATATAATACTGTTTTTATTATATCCAATTAGTGTTTATGTCATTGTGAAAAATCAATTTTTTTTAAAGATTTTGTTTATTCATTTGAGTGAATGAGAGAGAGTACAGGCAGGGAGAGGGTCAAAGGGAGAGGCAGACTCCCCACTGAGCAAGGAGCCCCACATGGGGCTTGATCCCAGGACCTTGGGATCATGACCAAAGCAGAAGGCAGACACTTAACCAACTTGCCCCGCAAGGAGTCCACCTAGAGGTCTCTTTTCCAGAGTCTATCTTCCTGCTTAAATTTGAGCTGCTTGTTCCTTTTTTTTCCCTAAGATTTTATTTTTAACTAATCTCTACACCCAACATGGGGCTCAAACTCACAACCCCAAGATCAAGAGTTACATGTGCTACTAACTGAGACAGACATGTGCCCCTGAGCTACTTTTCTATGCAGCTGTCATCCTGAGCCTTTCCTTTGTTACTCTTCCAGGTTGGATTTTGGTCTTCCATATTACATTCCTACTTCTGAGGAATCTCTTTTTCTGACTCCCAATAATGTGTACATAGTCTACTTTTTCTCTTAAAACTTCTAGGATCTTCTTACACCCAGTTTCCTGAAAGTTTACAATGATGCATTTTTGGAATAAATCTCTCTTTGGATGGAGATTTAGGTCCTTCAGTTATTTTTCAACCCTCTTATTAAAATTTTTAAAAAAGATTTTATTTATTTGACAGAGACCACGAGAGAGGAACACAAGCAGCGGGGAGCTGGAGAAGGAGAAGCAGGCTTTCCCATTGAGCAGGGGGCCTGATGCGGGCTCTGATCCCAGGATGCTGGGATCATGACCTGAGCTGAAGGCAGACCCCCAGGGACTAAGCCACCCAGGCACCCCCTTTTTATTAAATTTTTAATAAATTTTCAGCTATCCTATCTTTTCCACAAGGGTCCTTTCTTATTCTTTTTTAGAAATATTTATTTATTTATTTATTTATTTGAGAGAGAGGGAAAGAGAGTGTGAGCAGGGGGAGGGACAGAAGAAGAGGGAGAGAATCTCAAGCAGATTCCATGCTGAGCTCAGAGCCCCACATGGGGCTTAATCTCACAACTCTTAGATCATAACCTGAGCCGAAACCAAGAGTCAGACACAACCAACTGTGCCACCCAGAGAACTTTTTCTTATTCTTTTATTATTGCTCCTTGAGAGTACTAGTTACTCTCAAAGTAACTAATTTGTGTTTTATTTCTATATTTTCTTAATTACCCACAGCTTTTTTCTTTTTTCTGTTTGTTGGTTTGGGTCAGATGTCTTTCTTACTGAAGACTTCCCTCAGATATCTGTTGATCTTTGGGTCTTCATCTATATTTAAGAGGAAGACTAGCAAAACTAAGCAGATGCTTCGTATGTATGATTGAGCTTGTTATGGCATATTTTGCTCTACAGTGAATAGGCAAAATTCATCCTTTTATAATGTCCAAATGACATACTCCTTTACTCTGGAGCTTTTAATTCTTTCCAGAGAAAAGATGTTACAGTATTTTCTAAGGAATGGAAAGGGGTGTGTGGGGGGTGGGGGGATGCTTTGCTACTGGTGAGCAAAGAATGGGAAAATCACTTGACATTCAACAGTTCTGTATGTAGACTTTCACTTTATCATTTTGTTTTTAGGCCGAGTCTTCTGCTGTGTTGTCTTGCCCAAGTCCAGAACGTTCTTGGTTCAATTTCTTCAACCCCCATCGAGTGACGCAGATTAGAAAGGGACCTCGGGGTCCAGCCAGCTGTATACAGACTTCAATGAATCCTTCTTCCGCTTCCAAATGGTACGTCTTTCAATATTCTTAAGGTAATTAACTCATTGCTTATCAGCATTCCTCTGTTAAAGCTTAGGGGACAACTTCCTCTCCAAAATGTATTGAAGTCTCTCATCTGCTCTTGTCATTATACTGACTCTTCTTGTACTTATGAGTTAATGGCTTACATTTTTGTTTTATTCTTTTACTGTTATTTTAGTGGGTTAGGGAAGGGAAAGCAGGTAAGTGCATGGGGTCAATCTGCATTTTTAACAGGGTACCCTGTTTTTTAATACTCTGTTTTTAATAACTTCTTCCAGGTTATTTCTTAACTTGAGCTTTAAAATTAAGTCAGTTAAATAAATAAGAGTTTCATGTTTTAAAAATTTACATCCTAGGGCGCCTGGGTGGTTCAGTCTGTTAAGTGTCTGCCTTCGGCTCAGGTCAAGAACCCAGGGTCCTGGGATTGAGTCCAGCATCGGACTCCTGGCTCCATGGGGAGCCTGCTTCAACCTTCTCCTCTGCCTGCTACTCTGCTTGCTTTTATTCTCTCTTTTTGTCAAATAAATAAATGAAACTTTTAAAAAATTAAAAATTTAGATCCTTTGTATTTTTGTTTATTTAGAAGCTATATGTAATAACTTCTCAGCCTTTTGGCTAAGATCAAGTATATTTATAGGTTGTATATAATAATTAAAAGAATATCTTATACTTGCATTCAACTTTTTTTTTTTTTTAAGTAAAGTCTTTGCCTAATATGGGGCTTGAACTCACAACCCTGAGATCAAGAGTTACATGCTCTACCAAATGAGCCAGCCAGGCACCCCACAACTTTATATTTTTCAAAGCAATTTTGCATATGTTATCCCATTTGATCCTCACAATATGAGAAGCTCTGCACTTGGGAAGGTTGGGCATAGCAAAGGACTGGAAATATGCAGTGAAGTTGGAAATATTCTTAAGTTTCATAGGAGATTAGCTCTAATATCTTTTTAACATAAAAACTTAGTTTTTGATACTTTAAACTATTAAAAAGATTTGAAATCTAGTTTTTCAGCCATTCTTTCAAAAATAAAACTTCTTCTGTAGTTTACTTCCTTTTCCTTAACTTACTAAGATTAAAAAAAATGTTTTTTTAAGTAATCTCCACACCCAGTGTGGAGCTTGAACTCATGACTTTGAGATCAAGTCATATGCTTCACTGACAGCCAGCGAGGTGCCCCTTTAGTTACTATTATTTCTTATTTTTTAATTAAAAAAATTTATTTAATCTCTACACCCAATATGGGTCTTGAACTCATGACTCTGAGATCAAGAGTCACACTACCTACTGACTGAGCCAGCCAGAGCCCCTCTTAATATATTGTTTATAGTTTGAATGGTCTTACTGACTCCATTAATATTTTTCAAGTTTTGTTTTCTAGTAATCTATTTTAAATGCTCTTTCTGTTCTTTATGAAATTATATGATTAAAGTGATATAAGTAAGTTATATTTCTATAGTAAATTCTTAAGAAAGTCTGATAAGTAGATAATAATCTTAAAGCATCACTTTTGGAAAAAATGAGCTCTGATCTGTTTTTTTTTAACTTCTTTACAGACTAAAATTACACTGACTACCGAAATTATAGACTATTTCTATAAAAATAAATTTTATTATAACTAGAAATTTAAGTGTAGTTTGCAATCAAAACTTGTTGATTTTGTTAATATCTTTCTCTCTTGTTTTCATTCTTATAAGCAACACCAATTTTTATGTGCCTAACTAGTTCCTGAAAACCTATAGGTTTTTCAAAGTGGGTTACCTGAAAATTAGGAACTAAATATTGTGTATTTCACTTAACTCACTATAAGGTAGGAGACATCTTGAATCACATTTTTCCCACCTTCAAAATGGAAAAAAACTCTGCTTGTGGAGTCAGAAGACCTGGATGTGTGTTAAGTATCAAGATGTTCTTTTGAGAAATTTCCCTCAATTTCACAGAGCCTCAGTGATCTCTATAAAACTGGAATAATGAAATCTAACATTTGTAGCTTTTGGGGTTATTATAAGGATCAAAGGTGATGAAATGTGTGACAATTTAAAAAATTGTCAAGAGTTCTGCAAGTGTAATTATTATTTTAGTATGTAGTAATACTAAGATTATCAGAAACATCTAGATATAGGTATCATAAGCCTCCCCTAAGACTTTACCTTTTGTATAATTTTGAATTCTTTTAGAAAAATGATTAAGCTCAAATAAATGTAATCTTGAAAAAAAAATCTAGATTAAAGGGGCACCTGGGTGACTCTGGGTTGAACATCTGCCTTCAGCTCAGCTCATGATCCCAGAGTCCTGAGACAAGTCCCACATTGGGCCCCCTGCTCAGCAAGGGTCTGATTTTCCCTCTCCCTCTGTGTTTTCCCTCTCTCTTTCTCTCAAGTAAATAAATAAAAATCTTTTTAAAAATGATTAAGCTCTAGTCATTTTATAAGAATATTTGGTTACGGGGCGCCTGGGTGGCTCGGTTGTTAAGTGTCTGCCTTCAGCTCAGGTTGTGTCGTGAACCCAGGGTCCTGGGATTGAGCCCCGCATTGGGCTCCCTGCTGGGTGGGAAGCCTGCCTCTCCCTCTCTCATTTCCCCTGCTTGTGTTCCCTCTTTTGCTGTGTCTCTCTTGGTCAAATAAATAAATAAAATCTTAAAACAAAACAAAAATGTGTTTAAATAAGAAGATTTGGTCTCTGTGGGCAACCTACCTGCTTAGTACAGGATCTCTGTGTCTGTGATTGAATGGTAAGTATTGCCTTCTATTTTAGATAAACACAGCTCTATATTTATTTTAACTGAATTTTCTCATATCAGTGCCTTATTGATGTTATTATTGGAGTGCCAAGTTGTAACACTCAGAGTAAAGCCAGCATTTAATATACATGCGAAATGGACTTCCTTATGGAGACTACTTAGAAATTTCAGCTAATTTAGTTCTACACTAATTCTAGTGTCCATTGTATTTATTAATCTTATTTTTAAAAATATTTATTTGAGAAAGAGATCACATGTGAGGATTGAGGGAGAGCGGGAGGCGAGGGAGAAGCAGACTCCCCACTGAGCAGGGAGCCTGACAGACCAAAGTAGGGCTTGAGCCCAGGACCAGGAAATCATGACCTGAGCCAAAGGAAGATGCTTAACTGACTAAGCCACCCAGGTGTCCCTTTGTATTTACTAATTTAAATTACTCTAGTCCTGTAATGCTTCTGGTATCTCAGTAACCAAACTATGTTTGGCTAAACAATAGTTAATTTATGTATTTGAAAGAATTCATGTTTATAACTTTTATGCAATTCTAGTCAAATATTGAAGCTGATGCTTTATATAGAATATCTTCTTTAGGGCAGTTTCAGGGCAGATTCTCAATCTGTAACTTGATAGTCTTTCATATCTGTAGTCCTTAATAATCTTTTTTTTTAAAGATTTTATTTATTTATTTGAGAGAGAAAGAGAGAGAGATCATGATGGGGGGAGGGTCAGAGGGAGAAGCAGACTCCCCACCAAGCACAGAGACTGATGTGGGACTTGATCCCAGGACTCCAGGATCATGACGTGATTCAAAGGCAGTTGCTTAACCAACTGAGCCACCCAAGGTCCCTGTAGTCCCTAATAATATATTTTTTAAAGATTTTATTTATTTATTTGACAGACAGAGATCACAAGTAGAGAGGCAGGCAGAGAGAGAGGAAGGGAAACAGGCTCTGCGCTGAGCAGAGAGCCCGATGTAGGGCTCGATCCCAGGACCCTGGGATCATGACCTGAGTCGAAGGCAGAGGCTTTAACCCACTGAGCCACTCAGGTGCCCCTGTAGTCCCTAATAATCTTAATGGGCTTTAGTTTATCTCCATCCATGAAAGGGGACAAATAATCTACTCATTGGCCAAAACTAAAAACCATTCCCAAATTAATGGACAGTTGATGAAAGATTAGTCAGGTAGTATCTTTAAAAATAATATATTATATATATATGTATATATATATATATATAACATGTAATGTATGTATACATATATGTGTGTATATGTATACATACATATGAACAAAGATTGGCATTGTCTTATTACAAACAGTAAAGCTTAAAGAGACTTATGATTCCGTATAATTTTGAGAATCATGGTCTAGGTCAGGGGTTTGTAAACTTTTTTTTTTTTTTTTTTTGTAAAAGGCCATATAGTCAGTAAGTACAGCTTTGTGGACCATGCAATCTGGTGGATCTACTTATCTCTGCTGTTGTAGCAAAAAAGCATCTCAGAACTAATTTTTCTCTGCAGACCAGTTTTCCAGTCAGCCTAGATCCCTAACTTGAGCTGAGATGTGTTCTTGGTTAAGCAGATCATTTGTGCACAAAGCACATTCTTCAGAGATGAGTTAGATTGCATTGGTAAATTTGAGATCTTTTTATTAGGTTGAACCATCTGAAATTGCTCATTTTGTAGGTCAAAAATGGTCTAATGTTACCAACTTCATATTGATCAGTCCCCTTATTAATGAAAATTTTAATAAGCACATACAGTCTATTGCTAATGTAATGGTGAATGATTTTGTAACAAATGAGTATAAACAATACTCTAATCCCTTTACAGCACTGTTGAGTGAGATAATTAATGTCAGCTTTTCACTCTGACTGTGCAGAATGTGTTTTCTGTATGTAATTGTTCTGTACTTAGTTATGAAAAGGTTTTTATAAGCCTTCTATTATTCTCTCATTTTATAGATGTCTCTATCCCTTTTGAACCAAAACAGACAGCTAAACTAGATAACCTCTGAAGTTTTTAAATTTCTTTTAGTTATGTGATTTAAATATCTATTATATAAAGAACACATTTCTCATTAACCTGTATCATTCATATCATAGTGAATCCATAGCACAATACCAAGAACCTGGTCCAAATTTGATTCACCTTCCTCGACCCTCTCTAAATTTTACCACCTTTCTGCTTTCTTTTTTGAAGGTCTCATCAGTTCTCACTGTTTATTTTTTTTATTTTTATTTTTTTTTAGTTCTCACTGTTTAACTATCTTTTTTTTAGCTAACTCCCAAATCACCATTTCTTTTTTTTTCTTTTTCTTTTTTTTTTTTTTGGTGGGGATGTGGCAGAGGGAGGGGGAGAGAGAAATCTTTAAAAAAATTTTTTTATTAACATATACTATTTGTTTCGGGGATACAGGTCTGTGAATCATCAGTTTTACACAATTCACAGCACACACCATAGCAAATACCCTCCCCAGTGTCCATCACCCAGCCACCCCATCCCTCCCACCCCCCTCCCCTCCAGCAACCCTCAGTTTGTTTCCTGAGATTAAGAGTCTTATGGTTTGTCTGAGAGGGAGAGAGAATCTTAAGCAGGCTCCATGTCCAGTGCAGACTCCACCATGGGGCTCAGTCTCACAACCCTGAGATCATGACTTAAGCTGCAATTAAGAACCAGACACTTAACCAACTGAGCCACCCAGGTGTCTCCCAAATCACCATTTCTAATGTGAGCACCAATAAAATTTAAAATGAGAAAGTATAAAATAATGCTTCTTAAATACCCACAATATCTGTTCTAAGTGTTTTACATGTATTTTCACATTTAATTCTTATAGCAATCTATTTACTTCATTATTCCTGTTTTACTGATGAGAAAATAAAGGTCAGAGAGATTAATGTAACTCACACAAGGTCCCACAGCTAGACGTAGTAGAGTTACTAGGTTCAAACCTAGGCAGTCCGACTAGAGACCTAAGCTTGAAATAATCTTTATCACTACAGTTGTAATTGCTTTTAGGTATTTCTGTGAACTCAGATGCCACTTACCATTTCAAACTCAGAATTTCACACATCAGATGCATAATGTTTAAACCTCCTTATTTTTCAGGGGCAAAACTGTTAAGTCATTACTAACCAAATTCTATAGATTCTTCCTTCACATCTGTTCTTATGGTAATATCCTTGGTCCTGATTCTTATTAGATTATGTCTGGAATGTGGAAAGATTGCTATGAGCTGTCTAATTTTCTGTTGCTCAAAAACATTTATCAACCCACATTACCTATTAAATAAAATATAGAGACCTCTACAATCTATCACCTACCTACATTTTCCTTCTTCAGCCTGTTTTTGAAATGACATTTCCTTGTCTCATGCTGTTAAGATCTCTGGGTTTCTTCAATATTTCACTTTTGGACCTAGAACACCTTAATTCTAATCTTCTTTCTATTATTAATAGGTGTGAGATTGTTGGCAAGAGAAGGGAATAGGAGTTCCCTTGTAAATAATGTATATGTGATATTAACACATAGTGTTTGTAATAACTTTTACCTTGTAAGACTTTTTTTTAAAAATATTATTTATTTATTTGATAGAGAAATCATGAGTAGGCAGAAAGGCAGGAAGAGAGAGGGGTGGGGGAAAGCAGGCTCCCTGCTGAGCAGAGAGCCTCATGCAGTGCTCCATCCCAGGATTCTGAGATCATGACCTGAGCAGAAGGCAGAGGCTTAACCCACTGAGCCACCCAGGTGCCCTCAGATTTCTTTTATACACTTACTAATTCATAAGTAAAATTGTATAAAAGTACAACTACTTAATGTGTACTTTAACAATGAATGAATGGAATGACTCTCACCTTTGGATAAGGGCTTGCTAGTGCTGCCTAATAATAATGATAAATAAAACCGAAAAAAGACAAAGCCAAAAAGATATAAATGGGCTTGATAATCAAGTAAACATTTTTCAAAATAATAATAGTTACACAAAAGCTAGTTTAACATGTTAATTGTAGTAAATTTGAAACTACAGAAAATTATCACTCTTTATCCCACTGTAGAGAAAAAATTTGTTGACATTTTGGACTGTTTCATATCATTAGTTGAAATCATTAACGAACTCTGATTCTTTGAGGAAATGCTGATTGTGTTTGTAATAAAAGTTATGGCTTGGGAGCCAGAGTAATCAGGAGTACTATATTAATATTAAACAGCAAACTTGTCTAATGTATTTTATTAATTGCATCAAGCGATTATGTTATATTTTGTCAAGTCTTTACAGATTATTTTTCTCAAGGGATTTTAGTACTTTCATCAGTCTGCATATTACCATCAGTCTGTTTTGCTTCCTTTTTAGTGATGTCACAGTCATGGGATGTTAAAGTGAGTATAGAACTATCTCTAAAGAGAATATTGATTTATTTTATTTTTAAGATTTGTACTCCAAATCTAAGAAATAGCTAAAACATTTAAATATTATATGGTGCAAAAAGGAATAAAGTGTTCTATATGGTGGCTGTGTTCAAGTAAAAAAAGTTGTACTCTTACTGGAAATAAAGGAGATTTCTAGTTAAGATGGCATAGTAACATTTGCTCTCAACTCATGGTAATTAGGAAAGAAATTTAGAAGCAAACCCCAAAAGATGTACCTTGCCTAGATAATAAGATAAGCATAAACCAAAACAAAGTGGAAAAATAAAGTAGTAAGTGGGGCTGAAACAGATGTGCTCATCTGTGCTGAGATCAGATGTGCTGAGCGCTCAATATAGAAATAGTCTCTGGTATCTAGGAGGTCAGTTTCTGCAGGTTGGTAGAACTTAGGTGTTTCCCATACACTGTTCCTTCAAACCTGATTAGATCAATGGTATTTCAGATGTCGCTATAACAGGGGCCCTAAAACAACAATATAAGATTCTGTGGAAGTAGGAACCCTGAAGGTGAATGAAAAACAACTGTATAGCCACTAGTAAGGAGAAATAACCACAGAGGGAAGAAGGAAATAATTAAAGATTCTGTACTCAAAATGAGCCTATAAAAATCAACAAAAATCAACATTTGGAACATGAATTAATTCCAGGTAAAAATAATTTTATAGAAGAGTCTTAGAATTCTATATATTTAGGGTGCCAAAGTGAAAAATTATAGGATGGTCACCGTTATAAAGGACAAGAAGAAGAATGTGAGGAACCAATTAGAAATCTTGAAAGTTACAAAAGAAAGAAATAGTTACTGGATAGTAAAAAACAAATGTTAAAGGCTGGGATGAACTCTAGACAAAACTGAAAAGAGAATTCTTAAATTGAAAGATTGTACTGAGGAATTTACCCAAAAAACAGTACAGAAAAACATATAAAAATGAGCCATTAAGATCTATAAAGAATAACACCCAATAGAAGAAACAGATAAAAAGAAGAAATTATGGCTTAAAAGAAATATTTGAAGGGATAATAACTTAAATTTTTTTAGAACTGAAGGAAGACATGAATCTCCAGAATGACTACTCTACCAAAACACATCTTAGCCTGAAGGCATCAAGGTTAAATAGAACACTCTAAAATATTCAAAAGACCATAGAGCTTACACAGAAAGGAGAGAGAGTTTAACCCCAGACTTCTCATTGACTACAATAGATGTGATAAGACATGAGGATTCTATCCTCAAATAATTAAAAAATAAAGAATGTTGTGTAATGGAAACAGAACAGATGCATGCATAGCAACATATGTAGAACCTAAAAACAAAGGGCTGAGTGGAAAAACACCCAAAAAGTCAGAAATAAAATCTGCAACACTGTATCATTTTTATGTTAGAATGTGTACATAACTCATTTCACAATACTACAATTCAAATTAAAAAGTACACATTCAAGCACATTAGAATGATTGTAAGGAGAGACAGAAATGAGGAAGTAGTTAAAGAATCAATATACAAGTAAATGAACAAACAAGAAAATGAGTCTTGCATGGGTCAATAATAGCTTAAAAAAAAAAGAAAAATACAGGAAATTGTTAGTCTAGATTTTTTTTTAAGATTTTATTTATTTATTTGAAAGAAAGATCACAAGTAGGCAGAGAGGCAGGCAGAGAGAGAGGGGGAAGCAGGCTCCCCGCTGAGCAGAGAGCCAATGCGGGGCTTGATCCCAGGACCCTGAGATCATGACCTGAGCCGAAGACAGAGCCTTAACCCACTGAGCCAACCAGGCGCCCCTATGAGTCTAGATTTTTATATGCAATAAACACGAATGGGGGCACCTGGGTGGCTCAGTTGGTTAAGTGCCCAGACACTTGGTTTTCTTTTGGGTTATGATCTTGGGGTCCTGGGATCCAGCCCTACTCAGGCTCCAAGCTCAAAGGGAGTCTGTTTGAGGATTCTGTCCCTCTCCATCTGCCTCTTTTCCTGCGCGCATTCTCTCTCAAAAAAAATCTATCTTGAAAAAAAAGGAAACATTAATGAAGGCAAAATAGAGTTTCATAGATATCAAGGCCAAGCATTGTTTACCACAGGACTCACTAGAAGAACTATTAAAGCAGGGACCTTTTCAAGACCTAAGAAGGAAAGTATAAAAATAAATAATGGTTAGCCATCTTTCTTCCTCTTCCCATATGGGAAGCCTGCCCTAATCCAGGTATCTCTGACTGGTTGACAAATTATTTAGTCCTGATGCTTGGTGACGACGACCATTTAGCTCTCACACTCAGCTATGTCCACAAACTTTGCCATTGTCAATAACAAAAAAATGGGTTTGGGGCCTTCAGCAACTACACCTTACAGTATTTTCTTAACTTGATTAGACTTAATGCAGAGAAAAGGGATGCCATTTATTGGGTCCCCTCAGAGACTCCAACATTTCAAATTATGAGAACATTGAGAAACAAAAGTATGGAATTTTGTGTAGTAAAATATACAGTAGAATATACATCAATAAACACAAAATACTTAGGATTAAAAAAAGATGTGCACTGTCTCTGTATTAAAATCTCCAGAGCACTGCTGAGTGAAATTAAAGAAGAAGAAGACCTAAATAAATGGAAATGCATATTATCATTTTGCATTGAAAGACAGTATTGTTAACATGCCAGTCCTCCACAAATACATCTGTAGGTTCAATGCCACTCTGGTCTAAATTCCAGAGCTTTTTTTAATAGTAAAAAAGATAACTCCATTCAAGAATGGGCAAAAGACAAACACTTAACATGGAGTATATACAAATGGCCAGTTTACACGTGAAAAAGTACTCCTCATCATCAGTCATCAGTAAAATTCACATTAAAACCATAAGGAAATACCTCTACACAATGACTAGAATGGATAAAACTAGTAAGACTGTTAACATTAAATGTGAGTGAGGATGTGAAACAACTGGGACTCTCATACCTTGCTAATGGGAATGTAAAAAGGCAATTTCTTACAAAGTTAAGTATATGCTAATTCTTTGACAGAATCCTTTTCTATGTCTTTATCCAAAGGGAAAAAAAAAACACGAAAACATTTGTCCACAAGAAGACTTGTATAGCCACGTTCATAGCGGCTTTACTTACAGTAGTAAAAAATGAAGACCTGTTGTTACATTCACACAATGGATTACTATTCAGCAATTTTTAAAAAATGCCCTAACTAGAGAAGGAGAAACTAAGGTTAAAAAAAAAACAACATTATTATTTCTTATAGGCTAGGCATTGCCTGAAAAAGGATACAGGGGTATTTTCTGGGGCATTAGAAATATTCTATACCATAATATCCATTTGTCAAAAGTATACAGCCACAAATTGTACACATCAATGTATGTAAATATTACCAAAAAGAGCCATGTATTGATGATGATGATGATAGAATGAGGTGGTAGGATTAGGTGAAAGTATGAATGATTATTGGGGTACCTGGGTGGTGCAGTCAGTTAAGTGTCTGACTCTTGGTCTCGGCTCAGGTCATAATCTCAGGGTCCTGGGATTGAGATTCCCCCCCATTATGCACTCAGTATGGGATCTGCTTGGGATTCTCTCTCCCTCTCCCTCAGCTCCTTTCGCTCTTGCTCTCTCTAAGATGAATAAATCCTTAAAGAAATTAAAAATCTACTTTTAAAATGGCAGAATGTTGACAATTGAGCTATTTTATTTTTGTCTGCATATGTTGAACTATGACTTTTAGAAAAATTTTCAAAAGATTTTATTTATTGCAGAGAGAGCACAAGGGGATTGGGAAGGGCAGAGTGAGAAGCAGACTCCCTGTTGAGCAGGGAACTCAAGGCGGGACTTGATCCCAGGACCCTGAGATCACGACCTGAACTGAAGGCAACTGCTTAACCAACTGAGACACTCAGGTGCCCAAACTTTTAAAGAAATTAAGAAAGGAAAAGCTCATATTTACCCAAAAACTTACTAATTCCAGTTATCTTTGTTATTTCCTGTGGATCCAAATTACTGTTGTAATTTTCCTTCAGCCTGAAGAAATTGTTAGCATTTCTGAAAGTCCCCCAGCCATGAATTATCTTGGTTCTTTATCTGCAAATGTATTTTGCTTTCATTTTTAAAGGATAGTTTTGATAGATACAGATTATGGGTTGATAGTTTGTTTTCTTTCATTCAATACCCTAAATATATTCCTCCATTGTAGCCTGATTTTTGTTGTTTTTGTTGAGAAACTGCCTGCAATTTGCATTTTTCTTGCCCTGTACATAATATGCCATTTTGCTCTGCTTTTAAGATAGATTTTTCTCTTTATCTTTGGATTTAAGCAGTTTATTTATGATAAGCCTATTTGTAGTTTTTCCTTGTATTTATTGACCTGTAAGTTAAAGTTATTAACAAAATCTAGGATATTTTATTCTTTTTTTTTCCCCACTCCCCATATGATCTCTCCTCTCCTTCTGGGTCTTTTTTTTTTTTTTTCCTCCTCTCCATTTCTCAGATTAGGTAATTTTTTATTCCTTTTTTAAAAAGATTATTTATTTATTTGACAGAGAGATCACAAGTAGGCAGAGAGGCAGACAGAGAGACAGGAGGAAGCAGGCTCCCCGCTGAGCAGAGAGCCCGATGTGGGACTCGATCCCAGGACCCTAGAGCCAAAGTCAGAGGCTTAACCCACTGAGCCACCCAGGTGCCCCAGTTACTTGGCATTTTTTTTTTTTTT